>OZ010586.1:23226517-23294017 GCA_963932145.1 Acanthosepion lycidas | reverse complement strand
GAGAATATGAGAATTAAGGAAAGAGAAAAATAAAAGAGCAAAAATTAAGAGGACAGAAGATAACGATTGACATGGTATTTACATTTTTGAAGATCAAAGTTGCCTGAGAAGCAAGAAGGTGGAATTGAGTTCCACAAGTGAGAAGTGCGATAGAAGAAAATTCATCAGAACATTTACTATGAAAATACTAAATAAAAACTAGACGAGGTAATCCCTAGACATGAACAGCGGAACGAGAACAATCTATTCCGTAGATTAGATAAAGGGATGTTTGAAGTTCCCTGATTTTTATCCGGATTGACAAGGGCCGGAGGACACTACAGCCGAAAAATTGTGATAAAGATGAGGACAAGAGTCTGAGTGTAAATAAAGTATTAAGAAACAGATAAAAAAAATTCTTAGAAACAAATGAAGAGAGTGCTGAACTGCTATGTAATATCAGTCATTCTATATGGCAGTGAATGTTGGGCAATTTTCTCACAGAGGAAGAGGACACGGGAAGCAAGAAAGGTGGCTCTACAGAAGGTTGCTGAGAATATTATAGATGAAACATGTTAGCAACGAGGAGGTTTTAAGGGAAATGGAAACAAAACAGATACTTCTGCTGAGAATCAGAGATTGTTACACGTAACGAGGAAACGGTTTAGAGAATTTGACACTCACAGGGCATATTGAAGGATAGAAGGAATCAGGGTTTAACGGAACAAAATCCCAGGGGACAAAACCGCAGCCTTTTATCCCAAAGTTGGACAAAATCCCATTCTTATATATATATATATATATATATATATATATATATATATATATATATATATATAGTTAAATTCCCAGATCAATTCTGTGGACAAGACAGATTGGTATATATATATATATATATATATATATATATATATATATATATATAGAGAGAGAGAGAGAGAGAGAGAGATAAAAAGAAACAAAGAAATCGATCTTTCTTGTACATATAAGTGTATATGTTGGATATTATTATCTCAATCAGACATTAAAATTCGGATTAAAAATTTCTTGAATTTTCAATGTTAAATTTTTTTCTTTTCATATATAAAAACACTAGGGTTTCATCATGGATTCCTTTGAACAACGCAAAAAATGTTTTTCTTAATACTGAGCAAGTGTCAAGTTAACGTTTCATAATTAGGCAAGTAAATTTCTTAATACATCTATCAACGTGTTTCTGGTTTTAGTCATAATAGATTAATATTCTAATGAAATTAAAATTGGGAGATCGAATTTCTATTGTTATCTTCCATAATTACTACGTATTGATATAATAATTGGAAATATGGTTTTAATCCTACACTAGTACCTTGTGGTGTTTGAGTAAGCCAACAAAATACTTTTCTTTAATATTTAGCAAATCGTAAGTCATTTTTTGATGATTAGTCAAATAGTTCTCTGAATACATCTGTCAAGTAATTAGAAGTAATTTCTGGTTTTAGTCATAATATTTGTATGAATTACTGTCTGTAATAAACGTAAGCTAAGATCACAGTAACATTCTTGTTCATTGCTTAGAATGCGAAAAAAATTAAAAAAAGAAGTTAGATTGATCATAAATTGTTTTAAAAGATTATATTGAAAATAAAAAAAAAAAATCTATTTTTTGCATATTTAAATTTTCGAAGCTTAGAAAATCATTTTTCAATTTTCGCTTCTTAATTTTATTTTAAAAAATAAACCTTTTGTTTATTTTAATTTTTATTTATCCTATAAAAACCGAAAGTACTCGAGACAATATAAGAAAATTCAGAACTAAATGATCTATCTATATTTTAAATGGGGTGTTTGAAAATTCTACGGTAATAATGCTGTAACAATTCCCCTTAGTAATAATAGAGGGTCTAAAGAAACTCTAATAGTTCCTTTTAGATGCTTTCTTTTTTGTACGCTATTCTTCATTCGATGGGGGTTTATTTATCAGCTTAAAAATTCTAGATTATGAGGATATACAGGATAGATAATGGTTGGCACTGAAGAGTTTAATATTGTAGTGATCTGTGAAGCATAGCCTCGCGTGTCTGTTCCACAAAGCAGCGGCCTCTAGGAAGAATTTCTCCGAATAGAAGTTCTTTCTTACCAATGGAATAAGAAGGGGATGAGGAGGTTCACCACTGTGTCCATAGAATGGCTGGTTATAGCTGTAAATATTTGAACTGGTGGAACTAAGGAATGTAGCTCATCAGAACATTTGCCATGGAAATAGCGATAGAGTATTGAGGGGCTTACAGCGTTTCGTCTGTAGAGAAAAAGGGGTTGTAAGCTGGGAAATAATTAATCGCCTACAAATCGTTTCATGTGAATGGAGGTGTTTACAGTATCAGGAGGAGGGCAAAAGTTCCCTAGTTTTCATGATTTGAACGAGATTCATTTCAAAAGACAATTGTAGTCAGAATGGAATGCTGAAATTATATATATATATATATATATATATATATATGAGAGAGTGTTAATTCTCGTTTTTGTCGTAGTAGGTTGCTTATTTATCGACAACACAGCAATGTGTTAACGACCTTTCTGTTACATTTTGCTTGGTTGTCTGCTTTCATTGAAATTATTCTTCGTTATCTTTCGCAAAGAAACAAAGATAATTTTTCGTCTGTTACGGATATCAGAAGAATTAATAAGTTATTACAATAACTGTTTAAACTGAAAACAATTTCATTTTTCCGTACTTTTAAAACACAAGTTACTTTTTTAATCGTTGTGTGAAATTCAGTAACTATCTAAAAAAAAAGAAAAAAAAAAAAAAAACGAAGATAACTGCTGATACTTGCGAAATATCTTTTTCATATCTTTAGCGGATTATTTTTATACATTCATTGCTCTCTCCCCCCCTCTATTATGCAGATTCCTGACGCCATACTGTTAATCGTTTGCGTATGCTCGCGTAAAAAAAGATGAGAAAAGACCAAATTAAAGCGACATCATCCTCGACGGACCTCCGAGGCCACACTTCAAAAGAACTGAGGCACTCACTTAAAATTTTATGGACTCTGAACGGTAGCTTTGAATGAGGTACCACTTTCTTTGTGACCCTTCGGTAGTCGGTTTGAAATTACACACACACACATATATATATATATATATATATATATAGTGTACAGTGGGTGCTGGTGGTTGTCAGTTTTTTAACCCGCACCTGATAGTTGCCACGTGCATGAAACTTTGTACGAAGCAGTGAGGAACAAAATGTTATATGATAAAATATAGTTTTATACTATATTTATGGCTTAAACTGATCAATACCAAGGATAGAGTGTATGTAAATATAAAAGTGGACATTGAAGTCAACATCCATTGGCAACAGTCTGTTTCATGATTAAACACAATTGCCAGACCATGACGATTGCGTATAAGCAGGAAATAGACTCTCGTCGCTGGGTATTGACTTCAATATATATATATATATATATATATATATATATATATATATATATATATATATATATATATATATATGTGTGTGTTATTCGAGGATAACTATTTTTAACACATTAAATTAAATTTTCGAATGTTAGAAATGCACTTGCAAAATTTAAGTCTTATGGAACTAGCAAAACATTGCAAAGGCAATCTGGAAACAAACCGGAATTTTTAAAAATCGCAGAGAATCATTTTTAACACGGATGTGGACGTTTTTATGACTTGTTGACAATTTTCTCGCTAGACTTATGTCTGGGAATTTTTTCCTATGTGGACATAACTGTTACAATAAATTGAATATAACATGAACGCCTTTATTTATATATTTTAACTACGCAGTAATCTTAAAAATTTAGGGAAATATTCTACGTAATCTAATATTTTATTGAATTTTAGGGAATTTTCCTTTATAGCCTAATTTACTAAGACGCTTGCTGAAGAAATGTTCGAAAATCGCCAAAAAATTACTTAAGTTACCACTCTTATTTTCTGATAATGTCGCATCTGGACAATTACATTTGCAAGAATCAAAACTTTTATACAATCATAAAATAAATTCAAAATTCTTTTAAAAATATTTCGAGTCGCAGAATTGTAGCGATCTTTTCCGTTTCTGATTAGAAAATACAGTGATAATATGATAATATCACTTGACAGATAAAAATGCGCCCACATGGTAGACGGACGTCGGTTTTTACGCGAGCGTCCACAGGGTAAACGGACGTCGGTTTTTACGCGAGCGTCCACAGGGTAAACGGACGTCGGTTTTTACGCGAGCGTCCACAGGGTAAACGGACGTCGGGTTTTACGCGACCGTCGATATCGTAGACGGACCCCGGGTTTTACGCGACCGTCGATGAGGTAGACGGACCCCGGGTTTTAATTATTATTTATTCTAGAGTTTCCAAGCGATAGTTGGCCTCTTTTTTTTTACCGAAATGCTGAATCATGCGTAAAAAAATCCCATCATTTTTACTGGTACTATGAACGTAACAGTAATAATGAAACGTATATTGATTCAGAGTGTTTTAACAAAAAGCAACAAGAAGTTCGAGGAAAACTAGTAAGAAAATAATAGTAATACTGAAGAGTGTAACCCGAGTGTTGTGATAAAAATGCAAAAAGAAAAATAAGCCATGAATTAATAATGATAATGTTTTTCATTCAAAAATGATATACTATTTCATTAATTTTTATCACGTTTTCTCCGTCGCCAAATAGTTATTCAGTAATCCAACATGAACAAATTCTACTGTCTTTAAAACTTCAAGATTTCTACTGCTATTCTTAGATGAATCTTGCCGAGTGTAATCAAACTCGCCATTGTGAATCCATTTCTCAGACATCCCCCTTCCAATTCGTGCAGTTTCATTTAAACTCGGTATTTGTTGTTGGTTAAGAAGAGATTTTTGTAGACTATTGCGTGTTGAATTAGTTCTTTATTGGTTGCTCTTTTATTTTGGCCTTGTGCCCTACTAAGCTAGTCTTCATAGATATGTACAATTATGCTTCTAATCTGTGCGCAATTACTTCCAACCTAGCGCACTTTCTGCAGCCCATGATTATCTCTAGCAAACAGGCTTCCGGCAGACCCCAAAGGGTCGGAGAGGTGACAGGCCGACAGATGCAACATACGGAACACAGTCAACTGGAAGATTTTGGTCAATTCGAAAGGGATCTTGTCCGACTTTCAAATAAAACTTCAATTTTCAATGTCTCACACGATTTTACAAATTCCAAAAAGCAACCCCCTTTGGCAAACTAAGTGTTTTTAAATATATTTTTTATTAAATCATTCAGACATTGTCAGCAACATCGGCTTCTTTACGTGCGCAAGCATATCACGAATTGAGAAAACACACGCACTTTCAGAGTCACTTTCTCTTCTTGAATGTTTTCTGGACTTTTGAACAGGAGTAGTGGTTTATCCCTTGTTCCCTGTTTACGATTAGGTTTCCGGTTTCTTCTAATGTTTTTTTTTTCATTTTCTTTCACTCCTAGTAGCCCCTTTACATCTTAGTGGCATTATCTCCTTGCTTGGGGTGAAGTGATTAAAAAAAAATATATTTGATAAGAATAATGGCAAAATTAACGCATTACGGCATAAAGTTTCTTTAAAATTTTAAGACATTTTGTCTAACTCGCTGCCTGATGGCAATATTAAGGATGGTGGATTTTAACTATCATTTCAATTCATGTTAAAAAAAAAAAAATGTATATTTAGATAGCAAGTAGTCATCCAAACTGATTTTATTAAATTCAACCGACAAGGTGTTTTTGTTGAACCGTTTTGTTTTATTTCTCTAATTTTCAAATAAAGATTATATTTTTTATAACATCAACAATAATAATGCACATAATATTCAATATTATATATATATATATATATATATATATATATATATATATATATATATATGCACACACACACGTACATTGTAAATTTATATATATATATATATATATATATATATTAGTGCTGCACAAAACTAAGTGAACCTCCAAGATAATATTAAAAAATGGTCTCTTTTTTCCCAGATGATCAACAAATATTAATTAAACTATATATTCATTAAGAAAAATCCTTATTAAATCAATTACAACCACTTTCAAAAGGTTTTCTCAAGCTGGAATAAAATATTAATTAGAAATTAAAAATTAAGACTTGCAAATTTAAGTGAACCCTTACATTTAGTATTTGGTAACTGCTCCTTTTGAGTTTACAATGTCGACCAATCTTTTTCTATAATTTTTAAGACGTTCGTGGCAGATGTGAGTGCCGATTTTTTTTTACTATTCTTCTTGGCAAAACTCCCACAATTATTCGATTCTGTCTGGATTTCTTGCATGTACTGCTTTCATTCACTTGAATCACAGATTTTCAATTGGGCTTAGATCAGAACTTTGATGAGGCCTTTCCAAGTCTTGAAATCTCTTTTTACGAACCTATTCTTTTGTGGATTTGCTTTGGTGCTTCAAACCATTGTCGTTGGAAGTTCTAAACCCAACTGAGGACAAGACACTTTCGTTTAAAATTGCTTGGTATCTTGCAGGGTACATTGAGCTATCAATGCATACTATTTTGCCTGTTCAAGCTGCAACAAAGCAACCCCAAATCATAATGCTATCACCGCCACGTTTAATGGTTAGTAGCAATTTCTTCCCTTCAAAAGCCGTATTAAAAGCTCACAAGAAATACCACCTATTATTCCGCCCCAAAAGATCTTGTTTGGTCTTATCCGACCATAAAACCTTTTGCTAGAATGATTCTGGCTTATTTATATTAGCTTTGGCATAGTTGAGCAGTGGAGTTTCCTATGCATTTTGCCATGAAGATCTGCATTGTTTAGATTTCATCGCACTGTAGATGTATGCACATTGATTCCAACATTGGCCAGTGAGCATTGGAGAATCACAAAGATTATAGGATTTGCCCGGTTTTGCCGAACTAGATGTCTACTTGCTTTTGCTGTTATTTTTCGCAGACGACCACTTCTTGATTGTGTTGCCGTCATACAAAATGCCTTCCATTTCTAAATAATTTGTTGCACGGTTTTGATAGCTTTTTTTTAACCCCCCTATCATTATAGGTTTTAACTATGCGAATTTTTTAAGCTTCAGAAAGTGTTTTTGATCTTTGCATATATTTTTTTAAATTTAGTCTCTAACTGCACACTTTTGCATACACAATGATTTATATTGTTCGACTGCAGTATACACAGCTTGCCATAAAATGAACATGTGACATTCTGATTTTTACATGTGCACAAAAATTATTTGCACATTAATTTTTAATTAATATTTTTTATTCCAGCTTGATAAAAAAATCTTTGAAAGTGGTTGTAATCGATTTAATAAAGGCTTTTTTTAATGAATATATAGTTTAATTAAGATCTGTTGATTATTTGAAAAAAGGAAACAATTATGTTAGGGTTCATTTTGCATAGCTAGCACTATATATAT
Organism: Acanthosepion lycidas; assembly: GCA_963932145.1. Classification (NCBI taxonomy): domain Eukaryota; kingdom Metazoa; phylum Mollusca; class Cephalopoda; order Sepiida; family Sepiidae; genus Acanthosepion; species Acanthosepion lycidas. The sequence goes on along the minus strand of OZ010586.1, from coordinate 23,286,610 downwards.
ATATATATATATATATATATATATATATATATATATATATATATATATATATAAAATGTCCAACGTTATTTTGAGTGAATTCCAGTATTTAAGTAGACGCTCCGTTTATTTTAGAAAATTTATTTTAATAAAGAAAATGTACATTTGGGCAGGATTCGAATCTGCGTACTTCTTTGAAAGAGGGACCGCCGTCTTACCCAGCGTATTTGACCATTCTGCTACGAAGAGTTTCACAATCAAGTATTCAATTTCAAGGCAAAATAGAACATTAAAATAAACGGAATGTTTACTCAAATACTAAATATAACGTTTGAAGTATATATGTGCATTTGACATTTTCTATATTCATGGAGAAAAAGTGATCAATATCAGTGACAATGCTTCTAGATATAAGCAGTGTCGACATCATGCATGATGACTAAGTTCTATTTCTTCGGCGAAAAAGAAAAATCAAACCATTTCTGATGATCACTTAAAGTTTGAAACTGACAGTCATTATGTAATCTTGATTTCTATGTACCCACCATTTATATATATATCATAGACTTTTATAAAAATATAAACATGATTATTAATATAGTAATAATTTTAGTATAAAATAGGTTTAACATTTGCTCGAGGTTGTAAAAAATAAAATGAATATAAACTTTTTTTTTAATCATTTCACCTGAGCAAGGCAATAAATCCTCTAAGACGTGTCAAAGAATATGTGAAAAAACAACAACACATTATTAATGAGAGAGAACAATAAAAAGAACATGAATTAAGATAGTAGATAACGATTGACATTGCATTTAAATTTCTGAAGATCAAAGTTGGCTGCGAAGGAAGAAGCCGGAAGAGAGTTCAACAAGCGAGAAGTGCGATAGAGGCACTATAGAGGAAAGTCATATTTTGAAAAATGTAGCACAAAACTAAAAGGAAGTTAGGAGAAGCCTGATCTTTAATCTGACTTATTATAAACACAGTATTCCTTACACCAAAACGATCACAGTTTTACTTACCATTCTTACTACAGTCACCATAATACCTCAAAGTCTCTACATAGTCCTAACTAGTTCCCATATGTACAATTTGTCCGCAGAGATGGGGAATAAAAATAACATTTAAAAATGAAACCCCAGTTAATATTTACAATGAATACAATTTGTATACAAGAAACTAAAACAAAATAGTGTGAGTAATAAAAAAACACAATCCTTAATTGTGGCAGAAAAATCAGTTAAATGGACGAAATTAATGCGGGATTAGGTAATTAAGAGCAATCATTCGATAAAACACTCGCTCAACCGCACATCCATCCAGGCAAAAAAGCAAAAAAAAAAAAACAAAACAAAAAAAACAAAACAAAAAAAACAAACAAATACGAAATGCGCACTCGAAATATGAATAGCGACCCGCATCTACCAGAGAACTGTCATCTCTGTCACCTAATGGGGGAGGTGATGCAGAATTAAACAAAAGAAAGTGGTGACAGAAATAAAAGAGGCCAACGAGGCCTTTAAATATTGGAATTTTGTTCCGTTCTTAACGGATTTACATTTGAATTTCGGTGTTAGCATTTTTTTTTTGCGTTGTATATATCTGATAAGTCAATAGATTAGCGTTCTCATGCGAAACTCTTGAGTTGGTCAATGTGATAAGTTCTTTGAACAAATGAGCAAATGTTAAACCTATATTTTACTATATATACAGGATGAGGCAAAAGACACGTTGCGATTGGAAAAGAAAGAGCACTTGAAATCGACAACGTTTACATGACGCCATCATCCATAATTAGAACAAATAAATTTTTCAAATAATAAATTGCTATATACAAAAGGATTATTTCATTTAGTTAAGAGTTTTTCAATGATAGTGTAACTTTTGGGTAACTGTATTTATAGATAAAGAAAGGAATGAATTTTATTAATCAATCAGACAATTTTTTTAGTACTTAAATGTTATTTTAGGGGATACTCGTATTTGAGCAGCGTCTACTCAAACATGAGTGTCCACTAAAAAGGATGTTTAAGTAATAAAACAATCTGTCGGATTAATAAATAAAATATACATCCCTTTCTTTAAAAATTGTTTTGTTTAAGTTAGGATATTAAACTGGACAGTTATATATATTTCAAGAGTCGGGGGAAATTTCTGATTAAAGGCACCAATCAACTTTGCTTGGTAATCGACGCACTCTGTAGCCAAAAGGACAAAACACGTCAGATCTAATGAGAGTTTTCCTAGGGGAACGTAGGTTCAAATCCTGCTGGAGATCGTATATTTTTTTTCTAAGATTTTTTCGAATAATCTCTCCGGTAGACGATAATAAATATACCGTTTAATAAATAAGCAGAGCGTCTACTCAGATACAAGTATCCACGAAAAATAACGTTTTATATAATACAAATAAAATGTCACAAACTTATAGTCAGAACCTCCTTTCCAGATTTTCGTAGACGAACCTTTCCATAATTGTTCAGCCCATTTGTTCTGCTATTTTAACAATTGACTGCCATTTTTTTTTATATTTCACTTTATCGTTATACTAAGTTTGATGCAGTTCATGGGTTACTCGAGTTGATCTTATTTTTGGTTTGTGTGTGTGTGTGCGTGAGAGAGAGAGAGAGTTAAAGAGAGGGGGCGTTTATTTCTCCTTTACATTTTCGTGGGGGTAACAGTGTTCAATATCAACAATAGTGCCCTTGTGGATATAAAGAGTGTGGACATGGAATCCAACATTGAATGGTCTGATGATCGCTTAAGGTGTGAAACAGTCAATCAACATGCAATGTTGAATATTATATCCACACTCTCTGTCTATAAAATTTACATCGATATTGATCATTCTTTCCCTTCATAAATATAACACACACACACACACATATGTGCGTGTGTGTTTATTGAAACTTCAGGTATACTTAAGGTAAGAAATGATTTACTCAAAAAACAAAAATAAATAAATAAATGCTATTTCCATTACATTGTTATTAACCAATTTGAGTTCAGTTTTGATATACAGCCACAAGTATAAGAGACCCAACAAGGCTTGTACTCACTGCTAATGGTTTGCAAAAACAGCTTTCTAACTTTTACACCACAATGAGATGCCCTTTTGAGAAAAAACACCGGCTCACTTAACTCATAAAAAAACTGATCTGTCTACTCAAATTACCGGAACTTGTGTGCATAAACAATTACACATATTATTACTCAGCGTAGGAATATATATATATATATATATATATATATATATATATATATATGAGATAGATATGCGTGTGTGCCAGGGGTTTTAAGGAAATACAAAGAAAATAAAATATTATGAACGTCACTGGATACCGGTTCCATGACCAGCGACACGATAGACAAAATGCGACCCCAATTTTAGCGTTGTTTTTCTGTAACGTCTGCAGTTTTCTCAAGTCGCTCGGGGGGTGGGGTGGGGGCAGAGAGATAATAAATACATACAGTTTTACACTTGTACTTTTATAAAAAATCCCCCCCATGCTTCAACAACAAATAGACTATCCGTGAAAAATAATGGGAAAATTGAGCTTCGTTTTTATCGTCTGTTTCTCCTTTGCTTTCCCCTCTAACCCACGATCTCTCGGAAAATGTAGCCTCGTTTTGGTTATTCTAATGAACAAGAATAAAAAAAAAAAAAAAAAAAAAAAAAGAAACAAGAAACAATAAACCCATGGCACTTATATTTTTATTGCTTATTATATGCTTATTTATAGAAGCAATTCACATATATTTGTATGTTTGGTAAAATAAAAAATATATATATTTCGGTCTAAGAAATCGAGCAGCAATAGAATTTGGACTTGAAAGATGTAAGAAAAAAGTCTTTAGGACAGTTCTGAGAGCGGTGTCAAAGATTAATAGTGCTTTTGAGGCTGGTGGAGATTGATGCAGGCAAACAGTATTTCTCAACTTTTTTTTTTTTTTTTTTTTTTTTTTTAGTTCAGGGCGAACTTGTAGAATAACTAAAACTCTGGGTCACAAATTTTAAAGAGAAACTAGTCATAATATTTGAAAATAGGGCAAAAATAAAAAAAAATGTCTTCTGAAATAAGCATTTATTTTTAATCGGTACAGTTTTCATTTAAAGAAATTTATGAAGAACCTGATTTTTTTTTTTTAGAGAGGTCGATAATGACCGATTCAAATTCTTTGGCAAGGCAAAAAGGAAAGGATTATTCAACGACTTCTCGAAAGATTTAGGCGAGATTTACTTGCATTATTCTTCACCGTGTTATCTACATTTAAGAAGATGCGCAATTCTACTGAAGTGTGTGAAACACACTTAAAAAAAAAAAAAAAATAACGAAAACGGCATTAAAATCAATTCAGACTAATATTCTATTCATTGAAAAATTATGCGATCGAATGCCCAAAATTATTTGTTTTCATTTCTTAATGATATTTAAACTGTGAATCGACAGGGATTATATATATTTCATTTCTTTTTTTAAATATTAATGTAGTCCACTTTCTTAGATCACATTCGGCATGTCGATAACACACTTTAATAGATCTGTGTTGTTGTACATCTCATTCGGCATGTCGATCACATTTTAAATGTAAATAATAATTCATGAATTACTCTTCTCTTAACTTTGGGTACACCCGACTACATTTCAGGGTACACTAGTGCGCCCATTTTCACTAGTTGAGAACCACTGCACTAAATAAGTGTTCTTCGTTAAATGGCCAAGATTAACAGACAAAAAAGAAAAATTAAAAACAGAAAGTTTTGTATGTGTAATACTGTCATATAGGAAGAAAATGAGTAATTACCGACACCGAGGTTCGAACGTGACACTCTGGACTTATATGTTTTCCACCAGGAGTATAAATAGTGGTGTCAGGCTACTGACTGGGGTGATTATTCAGTGACTATTGAGTGGAACTATCCAGTCGAATTAGTGTGAATTATTGTGCGTCGAGGATTTTGAGTTTTGATTTAGAATTTGCCGCGCTACTAACAAAATATTCACTGGAATGGTTAATTATCTTTGGTTGACTTTTACTTCTTTGGTCTTGTTAAGTATTTATTTGCGGTTGTAATTAAATACTGTTTTATTTTAACATTGAAATCTTGAATTATACTTAATTATTAACGGCCACCGTACGTCACAAAAATACTTTTCACAAAGCGCACTCAGTTACTCGTACTTATCCCCCTAACCAATTTCAAAACAGTTTAATGTCTGGCCGCATGTGCGTACGTGTGATCAAGGGTAAAATTTGCCCAGTCACCGTGACCGATGTCACGTCGGTGTCGGAATCTTCAGACTCGTCTTCGTTTGTAAAATAATAGAGGTGTCGCATTGTAGGAATTCCCAGAGCTGAGGGCAGCGCAGTCAGAAACACGACACTGATAGCCGTCGTTGGGATATGCTTTATTTTGTTTTACGGCATATCAACCTCAGTGGGTTATTTAATGCCGAAAAGATATTTTTTTTTTTAAATGTATAGCGGGTAATAATTTCTCTTAAAAAATTTATTGCTGGTAATACTCTTTACAAAAATGTATTGCTGGTATTAAAACCTATTTTTACACTTTCATAGTGTTTTGACCCCAGTTTGGGGGTTAACTATTTACCCATAGCTGAGACCCTAACAGGTGCTAATACTCCGGGTCAGAGTTGGACCTGGGAACACCAGCAATTAAGAGGTGGTTCCACGCTCCTCAGAACCTCCTGATCAGAGGCCTTGCTGTCGGATGAGGTTTATCGTCTTACCCAGGACGCAGAAGCAGCTTATCGTCATACCCAGGACGCGTGGAACGTCAGCATCAAGTCCGTGAGTGATGTGGTTTCTGTTATTTGATACAGTTTTTTGTCTGCGATTCTGTAGCGCCAGTCCATGAGGTCCGAAAAAGAATGGTCCTCTCTAAGACACATATGCTCCTTTGATTGGAGGCATTTTTAATCATTGACCCGAGAAAGCATAGAGTTTCGATATTTCTGAGCTATTTGGGCGTCATGCATTGACATCCATATAATTTTTTACTACATATTAATAATGTAAACATTTATATGAATCCATTTATACATTTTCTGAAAATTATAAATATAAGTATACATGTGGGTAATTGAAAAAATGACAAAAAACAACTTCTTTGCGCATTTCGTTCCGAGAAAGCATTCCTTCAGACTAATAATGGTTTTATCGATGGAGTCAGTCTTATATACTTAGGTGGTGGTCTTACAGGAAAAATAAGAAATTGTCCTTTATTTTTCTTCTTCAATGTGCCACGCCTCTTTAGGATGTTAGCGATCATGGACCTTTACAACTTCCTGTCTTTTGTAGCTCTTAGTAAATGTTATCTATTTTGCTATATTTCCTAAACCCTGTTCTGCCATCCATTTACATATGAACTGTTATGTGCTGTTTTCCTCTGTCACTCTTACCTTCATTTTCCAAGCCCACTTTCCTCCCTCATTATGTGTCATAAAAAAATTCTGATGTTAAATTTAAGTGTCATTTTTGTTTCCATTTTTTCTAAAACTTTCTCGTTGCTCACATGCTTAGCTCATGGTATCATCTTTCTGTAGAACCACATTTCTGTTAGATCAAGTCGTTTCGTCATTTGTGAGGATATTGTACAGTATTCCCTACTATATAGAAGGACCGATATTACATAAATGTTCAGTATTACTTTTTTTCGTTTATAACGTAATTTTTTTTGTTTCTTAGTATTTTGCTTAGCATTTGGAAAGCATCTTTCGCTATCCCAATGCGTCTTCGGACTTCGTTGACATGCTTGATTTTGACACCTCCAATTTGTAATCTGCATGTTAGGATGTTCCTTTTACTAACAACCATACATTCTGTCTTTTTGCATTTGACGTTTAGTCCTTTCTTCTCGCTTTCCTTCACCTACCGTCTGTAGGAGTTCTTGTAGCTTCCTTTCTGTATCTGCTATCAACACTGCGTCATCTGCATATCTTGTGTTGTTAAGAGTGTGGTCGCCAATCATATTCGTTCGGAATCGTCTCACTGTAAAGGTTGAATAAATCCGGTGAGAAGACATCTTTGTCTTACACCTCCTTTCTATATCTGTGTAATTACTGAATTCGTTTTCGACCCATGTGCAGGTGGTTTGCTTCAAATATATGTTGTGGATTTTTCTATTCTTCTTCCCGAATATGTCAAGTTTATCTAGCAGTTCCAACAGCGAAAAGTAAATGGCTATGATTTCTTATGGACACCGCCATTTTGTTTTAAATCGGATACTCTGTAGTACAGAGTAAGCTGAACGAGAATCTCGACAGACATAATAAAAATACATCATAAAACAAGTCGTATTGCATGCTTCTTTATGTCGACATTGGTTTGGAAATAGCACGAAGCGTTATGTAGTTTATAACACAAATGTTAGAGATCGACATTTTTCAGTTTTATGAAAACGTATATGTACGTCGACAGCAGGCAAGGTATGTTTCGTAAAAACGTATAAATACTGAAATGTTAAAAAAGTTTCAAATATATGAACTTTTGGTGCATTTTCCGACTTCCATTGTGCTCACATTGATATACGAAGGGGTGCTGAAAAGTTCTTGGTCAAGACCACTATTCCCATAATCACCAAATATTCACATCTTTGTCTTGCACTTCCTTTCTATTTCTGTGTATTTACTGAATTCGTTTTCTACCCATAAGCAAGTGGAAAATTACGTTAGAAATGAAAAAAAAAACAACCCCTAAAACTATTGAACGGTTATGTAATATCGGTCCTTCTATAGGGTAGGAAATACTGTCTCATTTAAGCACCTAAGCAATTGTGACTTCCCCAGACTTTTCTTTATTGACATGTAACCTAGATAGTGGTTTCCCGTTGCCCTCACGAGTTTTCCATCTTTTAGACCGGTAGTCCAAGGTTCGAGGGCCCAGTCTATCCGGCTATTTAATTCATAATTTGCGAGAGAACAGACGAATACATGTGTTACAGAATGCGGAATCTGGGATTCGTCACTCTACTTCGTGGATGTGTTATTCTGACAGTGATGGATTGACTTTATTTAAGTTTTGAATATAAAAGGCCAGAATGTCGTCAGAGTGCCGCAGGAATCTTGAAGCGCCGATACGTTTTCCACACCCAGATTCAATTGACGGGCTAAGGCCGCACGTGGCGTGATGATACGCCAACGTGTGTGCATGTTTTCTTTTGAAGTTTTTCCTTTCTTCCCGCTGCCTCGGAGAATCGAAAAAGAAACCATTTTTTGAAGACCATGAAGTCTCGTTGTAGTCCGAAGAGTTGAAGCCAGTGTCGATACGGAACGCATCACAGGCCTTTCCCATTGGCATTTGTGCGGAAGAGAACGCAACATATTAACCCGGAATTTGAACTCCGTTCGTCGATTCAACTTTCTGCGCCGATACCCGCTACACCACTCGTACATTAGATTTTAAACCATTTCTTTTTCGAGCCGAGAATTTTTCAGCATCTGTGCGTGTGCGCACACACCTTTGGGTAACAACTAGAGAGAGAGAGAGAGAGAGAGAGATAGATAGATAGATAGAGAGTAGATAAATGTAAGGGAGAAAGAGACTGGCTCGACATTCGCTCGTCTTTGTTTTTACAGATGTCCACTCAAAGAGAACAGCTGCTGAAGTAATGAATGCCAATTCGAAATTTGGCCTCTTTTATAAATTATGGAACGATTTAATTAACCTCCAAACCAAGAGGTCATTACAAAAACGGTTAACTCTCCTCCTCTCCATATCAAGCAAAAAAAAAAAAAAAAAAAAAAAAAAAAAAAATCAACGATCAGACGACAGCCATTGTTACAAACTGCATTATTTACTGATTGAAATTTACTAACTGACCAATTCACTTCAGTTTTTAGTTCCTATTCTGTCAAAAAACTTTTAAAAGTCGGTTCTTTCGATATTTACATCTGACCTGTGGTGGTGATTTGTATTAGTGCAATTTAAAAAATATATATATTTTTTTTTCTGTTAGATTATGGTCCGGTGTTGAAGCAACAGAAATGTGCCGCAGTAGAAATGGTGTTTCTTGGGCATGATAGCACTCCAGGCTTAGCATATTTGATAAACTTAAGTGGATGACGGAACAGGGTTTAAGTGAAATAACGAAAAAGCAAAATTTATTAAGAGCTACAAAAGATAGGAAATCGTGGAGAGCCATGATCACACGCCATAACCTTGAAACTTTACGTTGTATGATAAATGAAAACCTGATATTTTTACGCGTTATGGTAACTAAATGGTTAATCAGACCCCGACTTTAAAACCATACGGAACTGTAGGATACCAAACTACCTATCTGGGTACGTGTACCGATGTGCACGGATGCCCGCCGTAGTAATAGTTTTTACAAGTTAGATATTATTTTTGCATGCAGTTTATTGGAAACGATCCTATAACTTCTGTCTTCTTGACTTGGTAAATTCACTTTTTCCCCATTTGACTCAAAAGAAATTCTACTGATTTATTTGCCTCAGCTATCTGTTTGATCTTACATTCTTGCCAAGTGTCTGTCTAGATGGCAAACCGCAGTCGGTCTCAAAATATCGATATTTACTCGAACTGACCTTTCCAATTAGAAAACGGGAGTTGATGAGGAAGTGAAACTATTTGATTTTCCCTAAGAGAATTCTTTACTTCTTTTGATCCATTAGACCTCCATCTTTATTTTTTAAAAGATCCATATTTTTTCGCTACCCATTTTTTCTGTCTTTCTGCCCCCTTTCCTAAATTGCTTCCAATATTTTTTCATTGGCTTGCTTTCTTTCCTTTTCGCTTTCTTCTCATTTTTTTTTTTTTTTACCTTTCTTTCTCTACTTTATTTATTTTCTACCATTCGGCTTTTAATTTTCTTCCCTTTTCTCCCGCTTTATTTTCATACATTCTCTTTTTCTTTCTCGCTTCTCCCGCTGTTTAGTTTTCATTTTCTTACTTTTTCTTCTTTTTTCATTTCTTTCTTTTTTCTTCATCTCTTTTTCTTCATTCCTGTTACCGCTCTGTCTGCTCTTTTACTCTCTCTTCTTTCTTTCTAACCAATATCAAACAACGTTTCCATATAGCAAGATTGCCTCAACCCCTCGATTTTCTTCAGCTCAATTTCCGTAGGGTCAGAAAAGTAGGAGACAAAATAGGAACGTAAAATTAAACCATGGCCAGATCTTTGACGCTTATTGATCCCTGTTCGTTACGGGGCCCTTGGTCGAAAAGCAATTTCCCATTTCCAGACAATTTATTTTTGTCTCGGCGCTTACCGCAGGACGGATGTCAACAAATTAATTACACGGCTCGCGAGTTCAACCACATTTACAACTCTAACAAAACAAAACAAAAAAGGGGCAACATTTTTTTTCTTTTCTTTTTAAAACAAGTGTTAGACCGTGCAAGAATCTGATCATAACCTTTGCATTTTCTTCCCATTTTGTGACAGATGTTTTCCGACTGTTGGATAGACTACTCCATCAAGGCTTTGTTCCCAACGCACGGACGTTTGTTTTTGGATGAACCGCCGCGGCTGTCACGACTTTTTCATTGTCGTCTGACAACTTATCCCCTAAGACAGACTCACCTTGGTGATCCTGATCACGAGAAGTGAATTTTTGGAACCAATGATGCACAGTCCGTTCTTATGCTTGCTCCAATCCCTAAGCAATGTTGATAATCCGAGCGACTACGGCAGAGCTAAGACAGAATGTGAATACACAGAGCATAGTGTTACGAAAATCTCATTAATCATTGTTTCGATACTCTAAAAATGCATTAAGAATTCAAGCAACACACAAAAGAGGATTAGATTTAGATTATTTTACCGACACACCAACCCAACGGATCATTTCGCGCCGAATCGAGTAGTTTTAAATTTTGTTTTTATCGTGTTTATTCTGCAGACAAATTCTTTTAAAGGTCATTATTATAAAAGAGTGGAGATGTAATTCGGTTTTAGTTGCATTTTGTAGCGGATATTTATTCGGTTTCTTTTTTATATTTTGGGGTAGAGCTTTGTTACTTTGAAGAATTCTAGAATGGCTTTGAGCGCGACAATCATAAAAAGGGTGCCCTAACGTTGGGCACATTCTAGAAGTATTTTCGTATAGCTGCCACTTTTTTGCAGTTAATTAAAAAATGTTTGACAGTGTGTACTTCTTAACAATTTGGGCATTTTGGAGGGTCTTCATTATTTTAGGAGGAAGGAATGGGTTATATGGGTGTGTCCGACTTTGATTTTTGTTAAATATGACATCTTTTCTTGAGTGTCTAGTACTGTGATGTTGTAGAGTCAATATGCGTTTTATATGAAATAGTTTCTTGTGTGTGTGTGTGTGTGTGTGTTCCATGATTTTTGCCATTGGTAGAAGATGTAAGAGTTAATTGTGGCTTTCAAGTCTGCACGCGAGAGAGGAGACGTAGAGTTTATATATATATATTTTGAACAATAACAAATATTAAAAAATTAAAATCTTCAGACACACTGGGTTGTAGATTAATATTCTTTCGTTTTTTTTTTATTATTTCATTTAGATTCCTCGACTAGTTTCGGCCAAAATGGCCATCATCGGGAGGAGAAATATTTCTGCTTGCTGGTAGCACTAAACTACAGAAATGAATGTCTTGATGGAGAAAATGAACTTTTGTCTGTAGTTTTCATTTATTTTTTTTATCTTTTTAACATGAATCTTTTAACATTCCTTGTGTTGGTCAAACAGTCTCTTAAGTTGTTGAGATAAGATCTGGATGGATCTATGCTTCTCTGAATAATATATATATATATATATATATATATATATATATATAAGAAATATAGTTTTAAGGTATGCTATATTTATGGGATAAAGTGCTCAACATCAGAGATAGAGCGAATGTAAATATAAAAGTGAACCGTGAAGTCAACACTCAGAGGTGACAGGCTGTTTCATACTAGACGCAATCGTCATGCCTGATGATTGCGTTTAGCATGAGACAGTCTCTCGCCTCTGACTGTTGACTTCAATGTTCCCATATATATATATATATATATATATATATATATATATATATATATATATATATATATATATATAAATAATAGGGAAAATAAATGTTTGTACACCTGAAAAATTCTATTTTAATACATTCCCCTTTCCTGTCCTACTTGAAGGATACACAAAACGTGGGGATTGACATTAAATTAACAATTATTAAATAAACGGGTCTACTGAATAACCTTGAAAAAATATTTCGAAATGAGGTAGGGAAAAAGTGATTGGTACAAATAAGTTTTCATGACTTTGGGAAGCGATTGTTGGCCATAACAGCCTATAACTTCTTGTAGCTTTCTATTCGCGCCTTGCAACTTCGTGTCGACATTTTAGCTGGCTGTTCTTTACAAATATCCTTCAATTCATCTATGCTTCTCGGGCTCTCCAAATAGACTTGAATTTTCAAGTTTCCTCACAAATTCACATTTGGGTTAAAATCCGGTGTTTGCGTAGGTCATTGCATTACTCTCATATTGTTCGAAGTCCCGAATAAGTTTAGCACTGGTTTTAGGATCATTATCTTGTTAGAAGTACCACTGATCTCCAATCTTCAACTGCTGGGCAAAGGTGAATAAACTTTTTTCTAAGATACTGCGATACTTCGGTTTTTATTGATAGTACCTTCTATCACGTAAATTACTCCAGTACTATTAGAAGAAAACTATCCCCACACTATACTTCCATCACCGGACTTTAAACTAGAGAATGTCTTCGGATTAGAGACGCACTTCTTTTCCTTCCACACCTGATAAGCTGAATTCATTCCACATAAGTTAATTTTGGTTTCATCTGTCCAAAGCACGGTGTCTCAAAACTCTTTAGCTTAATCTAAATACATGCGGGTTGAACTTCAATCGAGCGTGTTTGTGTTTTTTTTTTTCTTTAATAGAGTCCCTCATCTTAGGACGGTGATATTTAAGGTGTAGTTCCTTGTTGATATTTCGTTTAATGACTACAGCCGTTAATTCAGTTGGAATCGCTTAACGAGGAGTTATTTTGTTTTCTTTGATTTTTTTCATAATTTTTCTCGTAGTTGGGGGTGAGGTGGGGTGTAGTTGTGGGTCAGTCTTACCGGAGCATCAATTCGAGTTAAGTTTGGGAATGGTTTCCATTTCCTTCCATTTCAAAACAAAACGTCTATTTTATTTAATGGTGTATCTAACCTTTTCGAATTATCGTTGTCATTAAACTTTTCATCATCATCATCACCACCACCAGTTCCTTGACTGCTTCAAAGGTCGGGGAGGTCGAGGAGGGGACCCGAAGGCAGAAGACACAGACTTTGATTTGTCTTGATTCTCATGATCCTTTCAGTAGGCTATCAGTTTGGCTCATCTCTCTTGACCGACAGCCACGGAATTATGGCGTGGATCGCCCTCGATTTTGAATTTAGAGTTTTCCTTCTCCTAGACCGGTTTCCACTCAAGGCTATAGAATCCAATCTGTCCTGTTATTTACCCGCAGCTGGGAAGAGGAAAAGAGATGGATTCATATCTTTTCCAAGGTTTCCAAGCACTTAAGTGAATGTAATGAACTCGACTGGAAATCGAAATCTGCTCACCGATTCCTCAATCTGAAACGCTATCCATGACTCCACCGTGCTGCCCTATCATTATTCAGCCTTATTATCCAACTAGCAGCATAGCCCGGCGTTGCCAGTGCTCGATTCAAAAATTGTACGACTCGTACAGCAATCGCTATCACTTAAAATATTTTGGCCCTTCCTTGCCTTTAAAGGAGTGCCCTTCGCCGTGCTGATGTTGCTACATGCCTTACTTCTTGCCTATCTCACACTGCAAACTTTTTCTAAGCTCTATACTGAACATTAAATCTGTTACGAAAAAGGAACTAAACAAAATGAACACAAAACGGTCAGCTTTAAAAAAGGACTCGTAACTGGAAAAACCGAATGAAAAAAGAATGTTAACGAACAAATACTTTTTCGCACCTAACATAACCCAATTCTGCGGAATCAGAATCAACGTTGAGTTTAAGCAAGCGAATGAGTCAATTGGAGTAAAGTGCCATGCAGATTTAAATTTTTCCCACTTGTGACGAATGCAGCGATCGATTTTTTTTTGGATGCTAGTATGCTAGTTAACATTCGTGTCAGTCAGCTGTTGGCTCTTACGCTAGCCAATAGAATCTTCCTGCGTATTCGTGACAGCAAGCTATATGCTGTCACTCTGGCCAGTAGAAAATGGCCGCAAACTACATGAAAAGTGCCGTAGAAGCATGAAGAAATTGATTATTTCCACTATCGATGGGAATTGGGAAATGCAAAGTCGGTCTTGGCCTTTCTGCTAACTTGGAGCATGTGCATGTAAATTTTGGTGCAAATCCGTCGAAAATTGCAGCCGTGCATTCGTTGCACACACACACACAACCTTTTATAGATAGAGATTGTTCAATTCAGTAGAGAGTCCCTTAGTCTTTACCATAGTGGCAATCTGCATGCATTGACTGAAAGAAACGGATGGCTGCTGGAGGAATTGTAAGTCGTCATAGGGTGTTGCAAACATTGCCGGAACATTCGAGAAGATGCTTCTTCATATTTCAAACATCTACATAACTTTAAAGACTTACATGCAGTATTTGTATAAATGTACGAATTGTTTTCCATTCACCAATTTCGAAAATGTCTTCTTTTTTTTTTAATAAAAAAATCAATACAAAAAAATGATTATTTGTGGGGTGGGGTGTGCATACATGTCTAGAAAAACCTGTTTACAATTGTTTATTCAATCTAATTTAAAAAAGAGAGAACGCTGTGAAATATTGTGCGCACCAAATATCTTTTTAAAAGACTCAGCCATGAAAAAGTATTTTCATATTATAATGTTTTTTTTTAATCAGTTCACCCCCCCCATGCAAGGCGGTAACGCCACCAAGACGCAAGGGGGTGGTACTGGAAGTCAAAGAGAAGGAAATAACTTTACAAGGAACCGAAAACCCAATCCTAAACAGGAAACAAGTAATAAACGTCTACTGTTCAAAAAAACCGAGGAGAAGTGTGAACGGGACGATAGGCGAACTTATCTAATCCTATTAAACGAACAGATACCTTTTAGAAAATAAAAAGCATTTTCAGTGATTTTAAATTGTTTGCAATATGGTCCCCAACCTGTTTGTTAAGTCAGTAAAAACATGATATTAGTGAAATCGACGCGTAATGTTCTATTCTTCAAAAACAATACCCCCCCCCCCATAAAAGAAACGGAATTAATGCAAACGTGCAGCATAAGAAACATGCAGAAGTGTGTTATTTTTTGAGACAGTAAACATTACTTACAAAAGTTTATTTAAAAGCAATTTTTGTTTTGTTTATCATCATTCTTTCAATTGACATCTTCTGTCTTCCAGAATGTTGCACATTTATTGTCTTTTCTTTTCACTAAATTCTAATTCTCCCCCACTCCCAGTAACCCCTTTCGTCATAGTGGTATTATAGGTATTATATCTTCGGAAGAAATGATAAAAAGACCTACCTTTCTATTCCGGACTAAAGAGTACAGATCAAAACCGAGTATTATACAGCAATATTTTATCAGGGTATTTTTTGTATGTATATCACATTTATAGAGTTGATATCAAAACAACTATTTTTTTCCTGTTAAGATTTGTTTTTTTTTTCCGTATAATCTTGTATTATTAGAACAGAAATTTTTTCTTACAAACCAAAGTTTGATATTACATTAATGAAATCGATACGTAATTTTCTATTTTTCAAAAAACCTTATGAAAGAAAGAATTAATGCAAACGTGCAGTATAAGAAAAGCACTATTTTTGTTTGGTTTGTTTTACGGCATATTAACCTCAATGGGTTATTTAATGCCGACAAGATTTTTATTGCTGGTAATATTAGGTTGGTGCAAAAATAATGACGTAATAATGTCGTTTTTTGACGTTAAAAAATACGTCAAAAAACGACATTATTACGTCATTATTTTTACACCGACCTAATATTTTTTTTCCAAAAAAGTACTGCTGCTAATAAGTTTTATTCAAAAATTTATTGCTGGTATCCTATTTTTACACTTTCATAGTGTTTTGACCCCAGTTTGAAGGTTAACTATTTGCCCATAGCTGGGACCCTAACAGGTGCTACCACCCCCAGTCAGGGTGGTCCTAGGAACACCAGCAATTAACAGGTGGTTTCACGCTCCTTAGAACCTGATCAGGAGCCTTGCTGTCGAATGTAGTTTATCGTTTTACCCAGGCGCCCTATTTTTGAGGCAGCAAAACATTTCTTACAAAAGTTTATTTAAAGGCAATCTTTTCTTTATAAAAATAATTGAAAGAATGATGATACAGAGTTGTATGCTTTTATATAAAGTAATAACTGGTTTTACTCGAGTAGATATAATTTATAGTCATTTAAACTTACAGATTAACATAATGAGTAATTAGATGTTTTTTTTTATTCCAGAGATTTAAATAAGAATTTTTTTTTATCGGTATAATTCTCAGTTTCTGTGTTGACTCAGTAGTCATTTTGAAAGAGGAACAAGACAGTTTCCCTTATTATTTTTTTTAGGCAAAAACTTATAAAAAGCTGCAATATACTTACAGTATTTACATTAGGACTATTGTCCTCATGTTTGTGTTTGTTATCACAATGTTGTGCTCTCCGGCATTCATCAGGTTTATATCGGCCCGAGTAATCAACAGGGAGTTTTTACGGGATAATAGGCTAGTGGATTATGTCCCTGATCCCCCAAACGAACAGAGACTCGTCAGGCCGAGGAAATAAAAGCAACAACACTTACCTTGAGTTGCGAAATATATTACCACTTTCCCCACGACGTATAAGCGTCTGATAACATGGAAGGTAATTTTAATAATAATAAAATATTGATTTCCTCTCCTTTTATGCAACTTAGGGGATCACGTGTTAACCCTGTCACGTGACCACGGTAACTATAAAGGGTTAGTACAGAAAATAACAAGCTTTTGTTTAAGAAGCATTTTAACAAAGTAAGCACTCTTGCTACTTTCCCGCCTGACCAACAGTCAATTTTTCCACAATTAAAGCGTCGATTCATGACTTTGGTGATATAGTAATTGTGAGTTCAACCCCTGGACAGGGTAGTGTGTACTTGGATTCAAAAGAAAGAGGACTGAGCAGTACTAAAAATAAGAACAAGGCGAGATATTCCGAGACATGGACAGTGGAACGAGAACAGTCTACACCCGTAGATTAAATAAAGGGTTCAATTCGAAATTCCCTGTAGGTTACCCGGATCAATATACACCTGAGAAACGATTGAAACGTTGATAAAAAACATTAAAGATGTAGACAATAGTCTGAAGGTAAATAAAATAATAACTCTTCATTCCCGTAATGTAATCAGAAGCTACATAATTTTATATTTTTGATGTAAAAAACAAAAAAACAAAACAACAACAAAAAAAAAAAAAACATATCCAGTCTCCTCCTTTCATAAAAAATGACATGTTTAAGTCCTTACACTTATAAATAACTTACACGTGAGTCTTTAAATTAAATATATCAATAAATCACCAGTCTAAGGGAGGCAACTACTACTGTAAAAAAAAAAAATTAATCTCTCGTCTGAAATTGACAGACTTAACAGGCTATTTAAATTCTGATATTTTTCCAGACTCCAGTTAATTTTATATTCCATTCCTTTTCACACTGTTTATCATAACCTCCTCTCTTCCGTTTTTGGTTACGAAAATAAATAAATTTTGAATGAATTTTCCAGCTGCTCTTACAAAAACTGTTAACTAGGACAATAAATGGCTTGTACATTTTAACACCTCCAAAAGGAAACTTATCCCTTAATTACCATTTTTGTCAGCATGGATGATGCTAAACCCCCAGGATAGCAACTACTGCACCTTCTTGGTCTCTCGTTTTCTACTAACAAGAAATGGAATGGTTATAGTGAATCAATTGCTAGATTTACACCTAAGGAGGTTCATACATTATGTCTGTTAATTTTTCTCGTCAGAATTCATATTGCCCATTTTTAAATCTAGCATTCATTCATGCATTGAATATTGCAGTTATATTTGATCTGGTGCTACGGCTATATACTCAAAATCCAAAGAAGCGTCGGTTATTCATCCTGACCTGGCATCTCGACTTCAGTCATTTTCCAATCGACGCGACCTGGCTTTCCCTTATCTTTCTATGAATATTTTCATGGCAGTTGTTTTAATGATCTCTCTTCCTTTATAACCCGACCGCATGAATTTAAATGTACTACTAAATTGGCAACTAGGTTTCATCGTTTTACTCTTGAAATGGTTAGATATCCCTAAGTTCTATTCTAACAGTTTCTTTTCTCACACTTCTCACCCGTTGAACTTTCTTCCGGTTTATTGTTTCCTTGCTACCTACAATGTTCAAAAAATATAAATGCAATGTCAAACGCCATCTTCTGCGTCATGAGTTCTGTTATTGTCTTTTCTCTTCACTAAAATTTTATCATTATCCTCCATTCCCAGTAAGCCCTTGTATCTTAGTGACATTATCGCCTTGCTCTGGGTAAAATAATAAAGAAAACCCATTCTTCTATTTCAGAGTAAAATTACAGACAAAAACTGAGTATTATATGGTAATCTTTTATCAGGCTATTTTTTATGCAGGGGTGGACTCAATTATCAATTTAAACGGCTATTAAACAATCAACTTATTGTTGGCTACAATTGAGTAAAATTTGTTTGATTGTTTAAAAGTTGAGGGAGTTTTTAGTTTAAAATTTGTGTTGAAATCAGTTTTTGGTAAACGCAGTAGCGTAGAAATAAAAATGATGTATTATTGAGCTCGTCATGATGTAAGTAACCTACGTACCGAGTTTAAACGAAATCGGAGAAAAAAGTTGAATTTATCGATGTTTGATCGGCTTTATCGATTACCGATTATCGATTTTTCACGCTAAGAACCTATCTCTTACATTGTACAATGTATGTACCAAGTTTGGTCAAAATCGGTTGGATGGATCTCGAGTGAAAAGAGACACACATACATCCTCTGCTTTACACACACACACACACACACATATATGTCATTCGCAGACAGTACTGTTTCGCAGTATCAGACCTCCTCAATGCAATTAGACATCCGAATGCTTCAAGCCAGGACTGAAACTCGACCAATTTGGTGTCAGTCAGAGTTTCTACTGCCGAGTTATCATCATTCAGCAGAGAGAAACAGCTAATTCTAGCGTATTGTTTTTACGAATGTAAACAAACGCTAATCAGTCAGAGGGCTCCAATTCATTTTGAGAGAGATAGAGCGAGGGAAAAAAAAAAAAAAAAAAAGAAAAAACATTTACAGGGTTGAGTTGATATCAGAACAACTATTTATTTCTGTGGATGACGATATGCCTTCTATCGCTTGCGAAACATCGTCTTTATGAAAGCAATTTCTGAATGTGTGTGTGTGTTGTAGTTCCGTGGCATATGTGCCTGTCGTAAGAAAAAGATGGCATTAAATTGCTTTCGCTTTTGTCAGAATAAAGAAAACTTCTTAAGAAGCCAGGCTACAAAACTCATTTATTGTTGTCAGGAATCGTATTTCTCACTGGCGTCGGTAATTTATTTTCCCCAAACACCCTGTAACCCAAGGCCTAAGAAGTGATGAACATGAATCTTATTGACACCAAACTCGGCAATAGGGAAGAAAGATGTTTTCTGACTTATTATATTAAATACACTGTAATCTTCCGTGTGACGTGTCCCTTCAGGATATGGATGATCATGGCTCTCCACAATTTCCTATCGTTTCTAGGACAGTAGGCTTTGTCTTTTCACCATTCTTTCCAATTCATGTTCTGCCATCCATTTACACAAGGTTCTTAGGAAGGTCGTCGTTTTCCCTGTCTCTCTTGCCTTCAGTACGTAAAATTCTACAAACTTTCCTTTCAAGTCTCTTTCTAATTCTAAGTGTAAGAATTTTTTTGTTTCCATTTTCCTTAAAACATACGTTGCTCACACTATTCCATTCATAATATCTCTAGAATCCTTTTGTAGAACTACATAACTGTTGCTTCAATTCTTTTCTTTATCAATGAGGAAATTGCTCAACATACACTGCCATATAAGAGGATTAATATTAGCGTATTATAAATTTCAGTTTTCCTATTTGAATTTCCTGATGGATCTTAACTCTTCATTTAATGATTGAATAAGTTTATGACGAATTCTACAATAAAAATATTCGTAGAAATTCCCCTATCGCATCGTTAAATATTTGAACTCAACTTTAATAAAATATTGCAATCCTGAAAAGATTTGAAATTGACAAATTTTTCAATTTCACTGAAACAGACTTTAAACATTTCTATCTTCTATTTCTTTATTATTGAAACTAAGTAGCGTCTCTGATACGTCTTTCCACAAAAATGGAATAGGCCATTATTTATGAGTTATTGGCAGGGGATGTTAAACGATTCTATCTTTCCTTCTTTCTATCTTTTTTCATTTTATTTTTACTGAAACCAAGTAGCGTTTCCGTGTTTTCAGGCAGTCAAAACTGAGTAGTCTATTATTTATGAGCTATTAGGAAGGCGCAACGGTCGTATGAACTAACTAAAGAAGGGTGGGAACAAGCAGACCGATTTGTTCCGAATAGTGTTTTCATTTTGGAGGGTGGAATGAAAACTATTTACCCTCGTTGAATGAATAAAGGGTTCAGTTAAAAATTAAGCTTACTGAGCACAAAAACGCTTGAAGAAATTGGGAAGAAAGAACGACCAAACCATTGTGACAATACCAAACGAGAAGAGCAAAAATAGTCTGAAGAAATCCGTGTATAATCGAAGCTCGTCTGTCTTCCTATCAGCAAGGTGAAAACAATTTTCTTTTGAGGGAAAGATATATATATATATCATGCTTATTATAAAACCCAGGTTGTGTGTGTGTGTGTACGTTTATATATTGGATCGGATTTCCTACATTTTTCAACCGATTTCAACAAAACTTCATAGGACTACGTAAAATTACCTTGCGGTGGTTCTGACAGTGCCAAAAAATTGGAAAAACAATTGTTTTTGCATGAAATCAATTTGAAAACACGATTAAGAGGCATCGCGAGAATGAAAAGGGGACAACTCATATCGAGTTATACTTATTATAAAACCCAGGTTGTTTGTGTGTGTGTGTTCGTTTATATATGGGATCGGATTTCCTACATTTTTCAACCGATTTCAACAAAACTTCACTTTTTTTTGCAGGTTGTGTTTCTTATTGTCTTGCACACTTTTTTCTTTATTTTTACATTCAGAATGCTTTAAAAAATCCATTTACAAGACAATTGTTTATAATAAAATTCTATTCAATCGGTAGACTCATAACGATTGAAAATAGTGTTTTTGTTTGAGTTTGAGTTTGGGTTTGAACAATTCGTTAAAAAAATAAAAACTAATTAAGACATGCGTGTCCATCAACCTTAAACAATCTTTGTCAATTTTATTTTTCAGTCTTTATGATGGTCGATATTTGATCTATCTCTTACTGTTGCAACGCCGTGCTCTCCTGCTAGTATATTATAATAGCCCCTCATTTTAAAGTTGATTCTCTCTGGCCTGGAGAATTTTACCCCTCACAAGACGTATCAGGAAAGGTAAATAACCAGGTTTGGTTCTCGCCCGAATGTGCTTCTGCCATTTCGCACCGAAACCACTATCACAATCATCGCAAGGAAATCAATAAAAATATTAAGATCAGCTGTGTACAGTCAGTCCAAGCCAAAGTTGAAAACAAAAGACTTGGTTCCCGTGAATACTGGGAAATTTTTTTAAGCAAAATTCAAAATGAACTATACGTTAGACGATAAGGGGTCAATGCTACAACTTCTCACGAAGCAAAAACTGTGATTTCACTATCACAGCTTGGAAAGTTTCCAGACCGGATAAAATTATTGTGGTGTTTCTTAAGAACCTTAGCCCAAGGTTATCTCCAATTTTGTCCAAGTTGTTTAACAGCTGTCTTGAGGAGAAATATTTCCTAAGTCTATGTACAGTGTCAACGGTATGCCCAGTTTTCAAGAAAGCAGATGAGCCCTCATCCCTGTCGTAATATCGCCCACTCAGCCTCCTTAGTGTCATCTGCAAAATCTGAATTTGTCATCATAAAGGAGGTTGTTGACCATCCAGATCTACACAGAATTAGAGAGCGATTGCTAAAGATATATCAAAGGCGTTTGACAATTTGTTGCAAAGAGGGTTGTTCCAAAAACCCTTCAGCTATAGCATCCCTGAAAGTATTTTCTCAGTTATGACGTCCTTCCTCTAACGAACGTCCAGGACTGTCATTGTTAATGTTCAGTCTTACGAAACCTATGACATCAATGCAAGTGAGTCTCAAGGCTTTCTTTGGTCTAACCTTCTTTCTTATTTTTATTAACGATCTGCCTAGGAGCATTCTCAGATCTCTGTCGTCTGTTTTTGTTATCAATATTAGGTTAGCCTTGATAGAGTCCAAAGTCGTTTACGTGGGCTTGTAGGGGCGGGCCTCTTTCCCTACAGATGTAATGTTGCAAACCTGTTGCTAGTCTATCACTATTTCCATAGCAAATTTTCGGACGACCTCCATTCATTAGTTCCACTAACTCAGATATTTTACATTTACCTCACTCACCTACCCGTATTCCATTTGTAAGGAGGAATTTGCACTCAGTTTTTTTTCCCCAAACCGTCGCCTCCCTCTGTCTTTTTTACAAATACTTTCATGGTAACTGCTCCGATGAGCTGCTTTCGCTTGTTCCCAGACTTCATGAATTTAAGTGTTCAACTAGGCTGGCATCTCGCTCTCACACTTTCACTGTCGAAACTGTTAAATGTAGCCGTCTCTTCTACTCCAATAGCTTCATGTCTCGAACTTCTCGCCTGTGGAACTTCCTCCCCTTTTCTTGTTTCCCTGATAGCTATAATATCCAACTATTCAAATATAATGTCAATCGACGTCTCCAGATGCCTTGATCTATCCCTTATCCTTCTCTTCATCCTTTCCTCTATCACTCCTATCTGCTCTCGCTCCAAATCTTCTGTAACCCCTTGCGTACTAGTGGCTTCCCGCCTTGCTTGGGGTGAATCGATTAAAATATATATATATATATATATATATATATATATATATATATATAGAGAGAGAGAGAGAGAGAGAGAGAGAGATGCATACGATACCATAGATTATAGACGCATTTAAAAAAAACCCAAAAAAAACATAATAATTGAAGATGATCAGATCCTTGCAACTTTCAATAACCCGCCAACCAGGATAGTAACGTTCCAGCATCATCGAGAAGATATTGGATTTACTCCAGCCATGATGAATAGTTACACTTTCAATAAGGCTCCTGGCTCCGAACGCCTATTTTTTTTTAAAATTTCACAATAAGTAAGGCGAAAATGCCACTAAGACGCAGGGAGTTACAGGGAGCGAAAGAGAATGAGAAGACCTCAATGAGGCAGAGGACAATAAAGAAACAGACAGAAGATGGCGATTGACGTTACATTTAATTTTTTCTATACTGTAATTGACAGGGAAGCAAGAAATAGGAAGGGAGTTCCACAAGCCAGAAAAGAAACAATTAGAATAGAACTGACTGTCGCATTTTACGAGTAAAACGGCGAGACTCAGTTGTCAATCGAGAAGCACGCTTAAATTCGTGCAAACGAGACACTAAAAAGAACATCTCATCAGAATAATTACCGTGGAAATATTTGTAGAAAAAACAGAGGGAAGTCACGTGGAAAAGTGAGTGAAGTCGAGATGCCCGGTTAGGATAGATTACATTACAGACCCTTCTTTGGATTTTGTCAATAATCTCGACACATATAGTAGGAGCACTAAACTAGATATAGCAACAGTATTAAATGCACGGACGAATGATATATAAATGTGCAAGTGGCATTCTGACGAGAAGACTTACCTGGTACGACACAGAGAAACAATTTTCCTCGCAGTAGATATAGCAATTGATTCCATATAACAACTCCACTTCATGTCAGTGGAAATCGTGTGTTTAAGAAGGTTTGGTTTGGTTTTACGGCATATCAACCTCAATTAGTTATTGAATGCCGACAAAATCTTTATTGCTGGTAATGTTTGTTTTTTTTTTTTTCATTTTTTTCAAAAATGTAATCTGGTAATGTTTTTCCCTCAAAAATCTATTTATGGTAATATTTTTTCTTCAAAAATCTATAGCTGATAATATTTTCCCAAAGAAATGTATTGCTGGTAATATTTTGAGTGTAATAATTTTCCTTCGAAAATCTATTGCAGGTAATATTTTTTCTTTCAAAACTATATTGCTGCTAATAACTCTTTCTATAAAAATGTATTGCTGGTAATAATTTTTCCCTCAAAAAGGCATTGCTGGTATTAATACCTATATTTACACCTCCACATCGTTTTGCCTCCTGTTTGGGGTTCGATAATTTGCCCATAGCTGTGACCCTAACAGGTGCTTCCTCCCCGGGCCAGGGTGGACCTGGGAACGCCAGAAATTAGGTGGTGCCACACTCCTCAAACCTCCAATCAGAGGCCTTGCTGTTGGATGTAGTTTAATACCTAACCGAGGACGGTGTGTCTAAAAAGGCGCAAAATGTTGCTCTCCAGGAGTTTTTGCATTGGGACAAGTTCACCTAGATCTCAAGTGGAACTCGTATATACGACCCATTGACAAAAAGGCTGGAAAAAGGGGTAGGCTCCTAGTACCACTTAAAAAAAAAGTTTCATATTTACAAGACTCAGATCAGACAAAAAAATGACGTATTGCTGCCATATTCTCAATTTCCGGCTTCAAAAGATTACAAAATTCTTTAAGTGGTTTTGTGTGTGGTGGGAGGTGGGGGGAAGAAATAGCTTATTTTCCAACTTACATCTCCTTTCACTATGGAGGAAACGTCGTAAGACTTTCTCTATATTCACGGCAAATGTAACTGACGAGCATCATTCTTTAGTGCAATCAGTTTAAACCTTTACATCCAAATGTCGCCATGCTAAAACCATACTGTTGAACCACCCTCCATTCCTTACATATTCCTTTGGTAAGAATAGCGTTCCACTTCGAAAGCTTCCTCCCAAGAAACACTACATTTTGGAACAGTCTCCCAGGTTACAATTCTAGTGCCAATCGATATCTATCAAGCGTATCATAGTAATCTTAACTTATTACACTTATCACACATTTCATTCAGTAACCCTCTACCTTGAGTGGCCCTTCAGCCTTATATTGGGGGAACTTTAGTAAAACAAACCAGACGAAAATATATGTTATGTATTTGGGCAGTAATCGCACGCTAATGTATGTTTCAGTAAAAAAAATGACTGACAAAGTACTTCTGTTAAAGTTTTTATCTTTTACTTGTGTGCCAACACAAAGAATTCTTTTTTGAACATAGTGTATCTAAAAAAAAAATATGTTCGTTCCAAGCAATTATTAGCCATTTACAAGAATTTTGATTGTGTGATTGTAAATATCAGGGTGAGTTAAAAATATTTTTCAGATTTCAAAATATGAGGATTGGCAAATTACACCTCCAGGTTATATCATTACGAGAAAGAAATTGAAGAGCTACTGAAGAGTTTTCGCCAAATCGGGACACGAATGTCAGTTAAACTGCACTTTCCGTGGACACACTTGGACTATTTTGCAAAGAACTGTGAAGATTTGAGTGAAGAGCAGGGTGAGCGTTTTCACCAAGACATTCGCATTATGGAAGAGCCCTAGCAAGGCCGTTGGGATGTAAACTTTCTCGCCGACTACTGCTGGTGCTTGAAAGGGGATGCAGTGGTTGGCGAGCAAAGGAGGAAGTCCCTGAAAAAGCCATTCATCCATGAATTTTTCAGTTTACTATGGCACAATGTGAGCTTTCTGCGAATATATCAGCCCTAGATTTAGCATAAATTTATTTAATTCAACAAGAAAATAAATTATAAAGTTATAATACTGCTCTATACATTTCAATTAAGAGCTTGTATCTTAAAAATTTGATCTGATCAGAAAAAATGAGTATGACTTTTGGATTCAGCATTAAAATCAAGCTTAAAATCAGCTATTATATAGTCGACCTTGAAAACATCACAGATCTGTGTTTTTTATATATATATATATACACATACACACACACACACACACACACACACACACACTTTATTATAAGGATATCAGGTGGTTGTTAGTGAAAGTTATTAAATTTTTTAATATTAACTTAATATTAAAAATTGTAATAACTTCACTTACAACTACCTGATGAGATGCTTTGATGGGCATTGAGACATGGATGAATTGATGTAGCGGGTACATATGATCGATTGTAATATCCTATAATAAAGAATTATCGCTCTACTATTGTATCGATCCCTATTTTTACATTAATGTATGAATGTATATTTAATTCGTGTATGTATATATATATATATATACACACACAAAAAAAGAGATTTTTCCTATTGCCACACCAAGATAAGAAGACTTTAAAGAAAAGGACCATATTTTTATTATTAAAATAGATACAAAAGTATCTCGTTTAAAACAAAAAGGATTTTAGACGCCTTTCGGCCGACACTTCGAAAATAGAATTGTCGGCAATTTAAAACAGAGATGTTGACGAAAAAAATTATTATCAACAACTGTATTAAAATAAATTACCCAATAGTCATATGAGGGGGCGGGAAATTATGACTAAATATGTTCCCAGTCAGGCAGTGGTTTCTCCGAAAGGGGCCAACGTAAATTTCATCTCCCGTTATCTACACAGGGCAGGACGTTGCATATTAATGACAATAGACTCCAAGATGTGTAAGTGGAGTCTCGTTCTGGAGAATAATTCGTCATATAAGCAACAGAATTTAATAGGTGCTCACCAATCGCAGACTCATGAGTTTGCGGACACCCGGAAGTAATAGGTTCATGTCTTCGCACCTTGCCCGGAACATGCTGGGCGATCTTTACCTCTAACCGCTGAATGGTCTTGCCCACATAGTCGATCTCACATCGACATTTATATTGATATACAGTGTAACCCGGATATAAAAGAGATTTGCTCTGGTCCCAAATTAGAGCCATATTACCTAAACAAAATAGACCAAACCCGGATATAAGAGAAATCCCGGGTATAAGAGACTTCTTCTCCGGTCCCGATAACTCTCTTATATCCGGGTTACACTGTATAACAGAACTTTGTTGACAGGTAGGCAAGACATCCTTACGGTGAGGCGGGAAAACCTTTTTCTTAGTAAAATTACTTCGAACATTAATAACATTAAAACACCGTTTAATTGAATTAACAATTCTGTCTGCATATGTTTGACTCCCAGTACCAACCCATGGACGTTTCAAGTAGACAGGACACTTAGAGGGACTATATCTCTGAGACTCATTGAACTTATTGATCTTTTGTTCAATGGTAGCTGTCAAAACACATTCAGGGGAACCGTTCATTCATAAAAGTTGTTTAAGTTTCTTCAGCTCGGTTTGTGTTATGGAGTGACTTCACAGTGGAGGCTTGTATTTTGTACTAAGTCGGTCCTAAAATAGGTTCGACATACAAAACGTTAGGAACTGGATATAATAGGTAATGACGCAGAGAAATCTAGTTGTGGTCGCCGATACTTTAGTATCCGACTAACGGTCGTCCGGCATCGACTGACTGCCCGACCCACTGAGCGGGTATTTAGTCACCCCCCCACGAGGTCATCATGCGGCACAAGGCCGGTTTAACGTGGGATCTCCGAGCCCGTGGGCTCGGCCAAAAATATGCCCTTTGAACCGGTATAAACGGGTTCAGGGTCGGTTTACCTCCCCGAAAGAGAATCGGCCCTTCGGCGCAGCCTCGTTCGGGTTCCTCCTCGCCCGAAGGCAAGGAGTTCAACCGGTCAGACCGAACCGCTGAGCGAATCCCTCGTTACTCTTACTACTCCTACTTATTATAGGTGGGAGAGTCTATTAACTATAGAATAGGTGTGTTCCACTATAACAGTTTCATGTCTACATTCAGAGCACAACATCAATGCATGGTGAGTAAGGGTCCTAATAAGATTAAACTTCCTGGGTGCAAAAGAATCCCAGGTTAAGTAAAGCCTAGAAAAAGTAGGTTTACGATAAACACTGGTAAGATAACCTATAGGTCTTCCCGCGACTAGTACATTAAAGAAAGGAAGCTGATCTTTCTCTTCTGTCTCCATTGTATATTTTAGACAAGGATGGAGATTATTAACTCCTCCGCTTTACCTAACGATGAAAAAGACGTATAAGTGTCATCTACATAGCGGAAGTAGCAATAAGACTTATTAATCTTATTAAAGATCTGTTTCTCATGAAAGCCAACAAAAATGTTGGCCAACAGAGGACCCAAAGGACTACCTATCGCTACTCCATCTATCTGCTGATATATGCAGTTGTCAAAGCTGAAGGAGACAGACTTCGTAGCCATCTCCATCAACTCAACAAAAAACACTTCCAGGGAAAGATGGAGACGTAAGAGGGCTACGATACAAAAAGTCCGCACAGATCTCAATTGTTTCATCCAGTGAAACATTAGTGAATAGACTAATTATGTCGAACGATACAAAAATCATAGTATCAAAATTTGGTTTCAGTCTGCGTATGCACTCAGCAAACTGAAAAGAGTCATGCACACAATATTCAGAATAGAAAATTAAAACAGGTTCTAGAACTTCATTAAGCCACTTAGCCAAACTATGTTGGGCTGAACCCACTATGGACAAAATCGGCATTAGTGAAACGTCAGTTTTATGTATTATCGGCACCCCATACATGCGAGGACGTTGGGAGCCTACAGGACGGATAGTATTATAAACTTCTTTCAATAGAAACTTTTATGAAGTTCCAACAATCTCTTTTGTAATCGAACTTCGGTTTTTGCGGTATCGTCACAAGTGACATCTCCAATTTTCCGAAATTTACTACTATCATTTAGGATTAATAGCATTTTGTTGATATAGTCGGAATAATTTAATGTTACGACGCTCGCACATTTGTCAGGCTTAGTCATATAAATGTCAGTCTTTTTCAATTGTTTGGCTACTTGAAAATGGTTCCTCTGTCAAGTGAAACCACAAGAATCAATATAGGAATTGGTTAAGCTATACGCTAAGTCATCCAGTCGTGCTTTAAAACGAAGAAAATGCTCCTCAGAAGAGGAAAATTTTTTTCGACAACAACGGTCAAGGGTTTAGGCACAGAATTTCCAAACCTCCTAAGAGTGAGGGAGGAAAGATGGGAATAGGAGAGAGTAAATTTTTCGGGTCGAGCCATCATTTTAACAACTCAACAATCCTTCACCAAACTGCTATCAACAAGCACTATTGTTTCACTCTTTTGCCCCTCCTATCTTTTCTTTATTCTCATACGTTCCCTCTTTAAATGTACTTTATTTTTTCCAAACAAATGGAAAAAAAGGAAGTGACGTTCCACATGCAGCTTGCTTACAAACAGACTTGTTCATAACCGTTTTGGTTCTCACCAGTCGAGGTGCAACTAAATGCACCGAAACGAAGTTACATCTTTGTAGTGAGTAAATTGTTTTTATCTATATGAAAAATTATAATAAATAATTACTGCTCTACTATCGGTATTGAACCCTCTTTTGAATTAATGCCGTGAACGTTAGAATATATATATTATGTTCGTATTACATTCATATATATATATATATATATATATATGTATATAAAGTTTTCCGAAAAGTAATGACGTGGCTTTTTGCCCCTTTCCTATCGACAGTTAAACCCTCTTGACCCAGAAAGTAAGGACCCATTTACGGGTTCTCCTTGCATAATTCACATTTCTGTGAAAAAGCCGGTGTGCGTATGGGCGGGAGGGGCGCATATCAGGACGATGTCTCCCACTGATTTCTATTAGAAAATAATTAAAAAAATACGCGACTTGTTTTCTTAATTCATTAAAAGGTAGCAAAGTAGTTGTTACTGGGTCGTCATCATGAATATTAAATTACTTTTGTTGCTGACGTAATTCTTTTTCTTTTAAAGGAAGACATTGGCTCGCAAGCCTAGCTTAATTGATAAAGTCTTTCTGGTTGCATCCAAATTATACCGTATAACATATGAAAGCAGTTTGGTTTTTAAAAAGATTACCCTAATTAATCTATTATTAGACTTAAATGTTTGAAATTAAACGCCATTATGATTTTTATTCTGGGATCAAACTTTCTCGCATTGACCCACTTTCCGTAATTCAGTGTTCATATATTTGGTCATTGAAATACTGCCTTACAGGAAGTGAATTGGGTTGAGTTAGGCACTTTTCAGCGCCCCGTATTTTATGGAAAGATATGGTCTGTTCCAGTTTTGTAAAAAGACATTAGCAAAGATCAAATAATTAACAATTAGATGAGTCAGTCAAATACTTACAATAATTAAATTATTATTAATTTAAAGCACGACGTCAGCATGGCGCCACCTAGGGGATTATTTCCCAATATGCAACGTTTCTTTATTGTTTTCTTATTCAAAGTGATGGAACGTAATAATAAAAAAAAAACAAAACAAAAAAAAAAAAAAACAACAAACAAACAAAAAACAAAACAAAACAGTTAATAATGCAATAATCTAGGATTTATATATTTACCTAGTCTCATAATGCTTGTTATACATTAAAAAATCAATTTATCTCAACATTTTTATTTAGACGAAGAATTATTATATGCCTTGTTATTCAGACCAACATCCCCATCTTGATTGTTATACCCAAAATGCCTCGTCTTGTGATTATATGATCGAGTTCTTCTTATACGTTATTTTTATAGATACAATTTCAGTAAATGCTTCGTTATTAATTAAACAATATTAATTACATTTACCGACCTGAATTATCAAGAAATTTCGTAGAAAATATGCGGTCTCCGATAGGAATCGAACCTGTATTCCTATACGGAAACAGTCATTTAGAAGCGTCTAGTTAGCAAAGTTCGAATTACTGTTTATAAACACACATTTTCGACAATTTTTCTCGATCGATCATATCTGCTCACGAAACGTATCTTAACGTAAACAATGACAACAGATAATGAAATGGATTAAGTCCGACAATTATTTTAATATATTTTCTGTTTATACGTTATATTTAAGTAAATGCTCTATTTTTATAAATTTATAAACAGTAATTCGGACTTTGTTAAACAGACGCTTCTCTGTACTGTCTGCTCAAATGATGGTTTTCGTATAAGAATGCAAGTTCGATTCCAGTCAGAGAACGCATATTTTCTACGAAATTTCTCGAACATTCAGGCCGGTAAATGTAATTAATACTGTTTAATTAAAAACAGAATATTTACTTAAAGTGTATCAATACAAATAACGTATAAACAGAAAATATACTGAATAATTGTCGGACACACACACATATATATATATATATATATATTAGCTGGATGTAACTACACTGTCAGCATAATAAAGAACATCCCTAAAGGAACAGGGTGCAGGTTATCTAGCAATTCTTCTTGTAAAATAATTTTTGATGATAAAAGTGAAAGTGTATGAAAAAGTTTTAAAAGAAAAGGCATAATTAAAATGGAATTTAAATCTAAAATAAAACAACAAACGAAGAATTCTTCCAGGAAAAGGAAAAATATTTGGTTTAACGCTCGTTTTAGTTTAGAGGTAAAATGTAAAATAGGGGAAATATTTTTCAAATTGCTTAATAGTCACTTCCCTAAAAATTCCGAATTACCTAAGATCTTTAATAAAAATATAGTTAAATTAATCTATTGCTGTATAAGTAATTTGGAAACTAGAATAGAAAGACAAAACGCCTGGATTTTCAAAGCTAACGTGCAGCAAGATATCGTCATTGGTACCTCCACGAAATCGCTAAAAAAAAAAAAAAAGAGCATAGCTTGATGAAAAAGACGCCAACCTTGCCGAAAACAAAATTTTATCGTCTAAATGCTTATGTTATTATTAAGAGGAAAGACAAAAGTTTTTTTTTTAATTATTTTTTTTATTCTAAATTTTGATTAAAAAAAAAAACAAAAAAATCTTGTTTCTCTTTGTATCACCGGAACTAGTAAAATAAGAGACAATTTTTAGCACGTTTTTGTATGACACACATTAATTTGGAAAATCTTGCAAAAATAAAAATAATTGTTGAATGTTAATGAAACTTTCAAGAACTATTCACAGATGATCGAAATTATTATAAATATGTTTTTTTTTAATTAAAGTCATAGCAGAAATATTTTTTATATTTATTCCCCCCCCATAACTAACTTTATGAAAACGCTAGAAATTCGATCGCATCAGGTTTAATGATTACAATAGTTAAAAGCACAATGCTTTGATGAATGCAGATCATATTTTTTTTTGTTTTTAATTGAACCCCCCTACCTGAAAATCAGCTCTAAATTATAACATACAAAACTCAAAACAAATATATTATTTAATTTCAAATGCTTTTATTTGCTTTTAGTTGTTTTTATGATTATGGACAATATTTTCTGAAAGCAAAAAAGTTTTTCGATGAAAAATGAATTTTTAATACAATTATTTGTAATTAATTTTTAATACAATTATTTGTAATTTCGTAATTATAATAGATTTTTACATTTAAGTTGTTAAAATATTTTAAAATTAGTTAAAAGCAGCATCGGGTCTCCTAAGTCTACTTATGAGATAGATCTTTTTTTTTTAGCTCGTTGTAAATTGTATCATTTTGAGTAATCAGAAGATCCGCAGTAATTAAGAAATGTAATTTTGTGTTTATAATCGGGCGGTAATTATAAAGTACGGAAGACCAACCAGAATACAATTAAGTTGCGTTATTTGAGTTAAGCATTATTCTCCGCTGTTAAGGCCTTTACTTTTGCGAAACACGTGTGGAGAAGTTAATTTGATTTTTCAATTTCAACTGAGAAGGGTACCTATAAGCATCAGCATCATCTTATGAAATTTATATGATCTTATTTTTATATTAATCTCAGTTATAACGTTTTTCCATAAATGAAATATCAAAATTTATGATAAAATGAATGGAAATACAAATAACACAGTAAAATGTAATAAATGTACATAAAATTATAGTATTTTATGTACACTTCTGATAAAATTTCATAAGAAAATGTACCTATAAATTAATTAGATACCTTTCTTATGAAATATGAAATTTAATCCCACTCTTAACAGTCTTATTTTAATTTCTTTAGAATATGTTTTGCATAAAGCATCGTAAACGTAAAGGTGAAAGCTAAGTACAAAAAAAAAAAAATAAAAAAATAAAGAAAAAAAGTGCGCTGAAAGTTTTCCTTAAAAATATCGAGGTAAATAATTTGCTCACTTAAATGTAAATTATTTCACTTTTCTCCTTCCGTAGAACAAATTATCCTCACGGAATACATCAGTATGTCATTCATCACCTGTCAAGTGACGCGAAAGTTTATGACCTGCTTTGTTTTATTTTCAAATTACATCTTTTCGGCACAGAAGCTAAGTTAAGCTTGGTTCAAAATATTTTGAATAAACATTACAATTTCTGATTTTCTTAAAATAAGTTTAAAAAAAAAAAAAAAAAAAAAATGATAATTATATATTTAAAAGAATTTTAAAGTGAGATTTCCAGTTTTTTTATAAAATGGAAAGAAAAAAAAATGATGAATTTTGCTGACTCAAAAAAAAAACAAAACAAAAAAAACAAAACAAAACAAACAAAAAAACAAGATTTGTAACGAAAATTTCGGACGTGCTAGGAACGATTAAAAAATGGAAAAAGATCGTTCCTCTTAATAATAACAAACATTTAGACGATAAAATTTTGTTTTCGTCAAGTTTGGCGTCTTTTTCATCATGCTATGATCTTTTTTTTAGCGATCTCGTGGAGGTACCTACGTTAACAGTGAAACATGTAACTGTAGAGATAAAGATAAATGTCCACTGAATGGAGTTTGCAAAACGGAAGGAGTAATTTACAAAGCCGAAGTAAAAGATATAAATTGCCAGAGAATATATACGTGGGGTGTACTGAAGGCAGCTTCAAAAAGAGATGGTATAATCACAATTCATCATTCTGGTGCGAAAGCCTTAGGAAATGTACCAGACTAGCCAGGAATTAAAAGAAGGTAATACCAAAGATCCGATTTTAAACTGGAAAATATTAAGAGCCAAACTTTACAATCGTAGTGATATCTGCAAACTGTGCCAAGAGAAAAATTAATAACATTTCCAGATGTAAAAAATCTAGTAAATGAAAAATCTGAAATAATGTCGCGATGTTTACACACTAAAAAACAGGTACAATTTATTGCCCCCCCCCCTACTCCAATAAAATTTCAGTATTCTTGCCTTGATCCCCCCTTCTATTACACTTCATCTTGTGCGTTCATATATGAATAATAAAGCGTTAGAAAATCCTTTGGCGTATATCGCCTGGGGAGACCGAAACGTTGAAACCAAGGTAGTGCAATTAGATGATAATTTTATATATATATATATATATATATATATATATATATAAAGAGATATTGCACATTGAGTGCTGGTGTTAGTAAAATAGTACTCGATGTAATATAACAGAGCTATTAAGTATATATTAATAAATATACGCATTATTTCTCACCGGTAGGGGGGCTCAGAGTTTCATGCACAACGCAATCGTTAGGTCTAGGGTAGAGACTGAACGTTACATAATTTAAATTTACAAAAAAATCTATCTAGTTAACACAATGCTGGCGCAGTCTGTATATTATACGGGGATTACGTTTTTTTTTATTAATATACGAGTATTTAAAATAGACGGGATTTATATTAAACGGGGATTAGTGATATTTAAAAAAAATATGTATTAAAATAGACGGACCTAAAACTATGAATAAATAAAAAAATTATCTAAAATAGACGGGTTTTACATTTCATATTAAACATAAACGGAGATTACTGTCTTTGAAAAACATTTTGCATAAAAATAAATAACCTATGAAATTATATATTAGGTTGGTGCAAAAATAATGTTTTCTCACATATGTTACTAGGTGAGAAAACGACATTATTTTTGCACCAACTATATATATATATATAATTTATATCATTCAGACTGTTGCTCTCGTTTTTATTGTCATATTTACGACGTTTCGGCTGTTGTACGCTCCGGTTTTCTTCAGATGATATGCAATGGAATAATAAATACTGTAAATAGTTACAATAGTTCATCCCATATATATATTATATATATATATATATATATATATATAGATAAGAAATAATTGTATGTATATATGTGTTCGAGTATGCATAAAACAGGCTCTATGATGTGTGTGTATGCAGAAGTATATATCTATATCTATCTATCTATATATATATATATATATATATATATATATATATATATATATATATATATATATATATATATATATGCGCGCGCACACACACACACAAGTATACAAAAAAGGCGTTAATATATGTATATGCCTGAATGGGTGTGTATGCCTGTACACGTGTGTGCAAGTATTAGGTTGGTGCAAAAATAATTTCGTTTTCTCATATAGTAACATATGTTAGAAAACGAAATTATTTTTGCACCAACCTAATATATATACGTATATAACAAAAAAAAAAAAAAACAACAAAAAACAACAAAAAAGAAAACAAACAAAACAAAACAAACAAACAAAACAAAACAAAACAAAACACGATTTAAAATCCAACAATGCTAAACGGTCTAATATAGATAAAACAATCAAAGAAAGAGGCGAAAAAACACTCTCTTAATTCTGGATATTGGGAGGTCATAAGCTAAGGTAATTAATTAGATTTAGGATTCCCACTTATCCTCAGAGATTCCAAGGCATTTTCCTCATACACAGTTTTCTTTCTTTCTTTCTTTCTAATCTGAGGACGCCAAAGAGAACGTTGTTAATAAATACCTCCCACATATTGGTAAGATATTAATGGCAATAGTGTCTTACCATTATATGAAAGGTATAAAAAAAAAAAAAAAATAGAAAAGAAAAAAAAAGAGGATTGAATAAACAAGTCTGATTTTAATAGTCCTGCTTGTACGAGCAAGAAAAATGTTTTGACACTTACCTTCTCACCGTCGTTTCCAGGAAGTCCATTCACGCCGATTTTCCCGCGTAGTCCCTAGAAACGAAATAAGCACGACATAAAAATTAATTCAATGCAAATTTTGATACAAAACGCTGGTTAAATAAGAATAGTCATTCATTCCACATATATTTTTATAGATTTATTTTAGGTTGCGGATCTGTTCTGTTAATTCACCCCAAAATAAAAAGAATTTATATTTATTAAAATTCAAACCAAATTCTCAGAGAGAGAGAGAGAGAGAGAGATAGAGATAGATAGAGAGAGAGAGAGAGAGAGAGAGATAGAGAGAGATAGAGAGAGAGAGAGAGAGATAGATAGAGATAGAGATAGAGAGAGATAGAGATAGATAGAGATAGATAGAGATAGAGATAGATAGAGATAGATAGAGATAGATAGAGATAGATAGAGATAGAGATAGATAGAGATAGAGATAGATAGAGATAGAGATAGATAGAGATAGATAGAGATAGAGAGAGATAGAGAGAGAGAGAGACCCCTTTCATTACACTTCGGTTGGTTTGACCTTTACTATCGCTGCAAATGAGGACGACTCGGGTGCGCTATTTCTAAGTGTGTGGTCTACATTCGCGCTAACCCTCACAAACAAAATTGTAAAATATTCTAACCCGTTCCAAAAATTTAGTAAACAAACTTAGATTTAATATTTATAATTTTTTTTTTTTTGCATAGGATGGGTGCGGGCTTTAATTAATATTTGCAATAAGTAACTACATTATTTGCGGTGAATTAACAGTAAAGATCTTAGGAACGGTGCCGTAACCCGTTTAACTGTCAAATTCTCTGCCTCGGCAGAGAGGATCCCGGGCGAGGCTTTGCCGAAGGGAAAGTTTCGCCCGGTTAGTAGACAGACCCTGAAACCGTTTATACGAGTTCTAAAGGAATATTTTTGGTCGAGCCTACGGGCTCGGAAAACCTACGATAAACTCGGCCTTGTGCCGCATACATCCCTCGTGGGGGGAGGGCTGTTAAATATAACAGTAAAGATCCTAGGTTGCAGAATCATAGAAAAAAAAAAGTGGTATTTTGATGCAGGGTTTGGCCAAACAGACAGGTTCATATTTTGACTCTAAAACATTCTTATGCCTGCATCTGAAATAAACAAATATGAATAAGATGCTGGTTTTTTTTTTTAAAGTCTTTTTTTCCTTTTCTAAATAGCTCCTTCATTCTTCCTCTATTTCGTTTTTAATAAGGCAAATAGTAATGTCTTTGAATATGAAGAATAATTGTTTTTTTTTTGTTTTTTTTTTAGAGAACATACTTTGATACTTACTCAAAGATCCACAAATGCATCCACTCAAAACAGAATTAAGTAAACTCAACAAATTATGTAGTATTTATTTCAATTAACCGCGTTACTTTGAACGATTACTTCGCTACTTATATAAATGTAAAATAGTGGGAGATGGCTATAAAAAGACACTGTTGATTATTTACGACTAAGTAATGCACTGACTATTGTTTGTATTATATGCCAATAATTGCAAATAAAATGATGCACTAAAATAAGTAACAAAGTAATCATTATTTTAAGGCCAAATTTTTACCCTTTCAACTTTCTTCAGTCATTGTAAAACGTTCCGACTGTTGACTTGATGCAAGGCTACCTTAAGACAAAGATTTCATCGTTTCAGAGAATATATCCATAAACGCAACAAATGACACAGTACTTATTTCGATTAATGCGTTACTTAGAACGATTACTTCCCTACTTATGTAAATGTAAAAACAATCTTAGTTGGCAATAATACAAGTGACAGATGTTCATAAAAATTCGATGTAAAGTTATTATATAAGCGCAACAAATTACAGAATACTTATTTCAATTTACCTCATTACAGAACGATTTCTTCGCTACTTCGGTAAATGCAAAAAAAAAAAAAAAAAAAACAAACAAAAAAGACAAAAAAAAAAAACAACAAACAAAAAAAAACACACACACACACAAAAAAATCTAAGTTGGTAATAAAATAAGTAATATAAAAAGGCACTAATCAATATTTTAAGGATTAACGCAAGACAGATTATCGGATTAAGGGAAGAACGTGCGGATGGTGTAACGGCTATAATGAGGGACTGATTTGTTTTTTTTTATGACCTATCAACCCATTACAGGTTATTTAAAGTCTGAAATATTTTTTAGACTGTAAGAATATTTTGGAGATATATAATAAAGATTTACTGACACAAAACCTAGTAAGTAACCAATAGCTGGGGTGGGAAGAGGTGGTTTCATACTTTTCCCAAGAGTATTCGCGCATAAATAAATATAACAATTATTAGATTTGGAACTCGGCGTCATTATCCGCTACTCCACTCGCACATCCAAGCTTACATCACCTGGTATTCCCAAGCTGTCACCCATCTAGGTATTGACCGGGTTCGACGTTACTTAACTTCGGTGATCGTACGTTTAAAAGTGATATGGCTGTAAGCCGTTAATTTCTTGCAGAGATGCGTTTCCGTAGAAGTCCCACATGTGTCTTCATGCCAAGGTAAGTTTAGTAGATATTATTAGGACACAAGGTCGCAGAAAAGTGGTCAGTAGGTCAACCTTGGAGACCGTTACTAATGAAGCGTGTTCGATTCCTACATAGACATTATAAAGACTTGATGCCTTCCGCTGTACCATGTTAAACATAATAGTATTTAAAGCTGGCACTTGTGCGTTCCCCACTAGTACCAGAACTTGGTGTTTGAGTGTCAAGTTAAAAGTGCTAATCCTCAACATTGAGTTTGACGTAACGCAATTTTTCGGACGCTATTTTCCTCCTACCCTTTTGTGCTAGGAATCTTTTTAAATAATGATGAACGCAAAAAAAAAAAAAAGTCGACAGTTACCATGATTTAAATTTAAGTCCTGACAGTTTGGAACTAGCAAAGAAAATAAAGCATCTGTGATCATTGGAGTATTTGTGTCGAACAAAGAATATTTGGAAAAAAAAATCTTGAAGCTATTTGATTGTGAATTGGAAATAGATTACATTGCATAAAAGTTTGCTCATTCCGGAATAGGAAGAATTCTTCGTATGCAGCTTGTCAGTCAAAAGAAAAAAAAAATCAGTTTATTTCCATAAGTCACGAGTCGTGATCTGAAAATAAACTTAGTAAATTTTACTATTACACTAGTCTCCCTTTAAAAGTGGAATTTATTTCCCCTCGTGTATTTTTTTTAACGCTTTGAACGAATCTGTTCTTCAAAGGAGTCGAAAAATCATTGTTTTTTTTTTTTTTTTTAGTCCCTCCCCAGGAGTTTTCGAGTGGGGAGGACCATATATTCTAAGACATTGTTCTCCGTCTTCCTTTACGGGAAATTTATGTTTTTCCTATGGTTTTTGATGCGTTTTCACGTCGTTTTTTGAGTTTCTCTACGGAAGTTCTCGGATGAAGTAACCACAGAATCTCGATATCGAGTCGTCTTCTGAGATCGATTTGTTTGTTTGGTGGTACTATGAGTTAACCGTTAGTCTGTTATGGCATTAACAGGCTCTATTTGATATAGTCTATTGCTGAGAAACGTTTCTGAGATTTTTAAAAAACCTATTTTGAATGAATTTGACCTTAAAAACAGCCGTAAATTACTATTTTTTGTGGTTCCCGCAGCTGAAAACACCAGGTTCTTACGAGGGTTCTCCAGCTGGTTATTTTTTTTTTTTTTGGCGAAGGAACTTAAAAAAAAAACAAATTTTACCTCTGAAGTGAGACGGGTGTAATGGTAAAAAGAAAAATAAACTTCTTACCAGCAACCAAATTTCCTACTCAATCATATAATAACAATAAACAAACAAGAGTATGGCTTTTTTTTTTTTTTTTAATACAGTCCTTGTTTCTGTTCGTTAACTCTGCTTTAACGCGGCAGACTTGAAAGTCCAATAATAAAGTTCTTTCCGTGATCTTTAATATGACATTTTTAAAAGAACAAACTTGCAATAGACACCAGTCCTTCATTCAAGTTATTCTGTTTAATTATTTAAAGAAAATTAAAAATTTACACCTTGAAACAGGCATAGGAAAGGTGATACCCCATGGAAAAACTCAGATCTTATAAAAAC
This sequence comes from Acanthosepion lycidas, assembly GCA_963932145.1. NCBI lineage: Eukaryota > Metazoa > Mollusca > Cephalopoda > Sepiida > Sepiidae > Acanthosepion > Acanthosepion lycidas. The sequence goes on along the minus strand of OZ010586.1, from coordinate 23,246,477 downwards.
AAAAATAATTTTTTTTTTATTCCTACAGGTAACGTCGACTTTTCTTTTCTTATTCAAGCTTCGATTCTAACAGTTTATAGCAGAGTGGTGAAGTTATCAAGTCGTTTTACAAACATCAAGCCAGATTCGAATGAAGCATGTACATTTAAACCTAAATGTAAGTATGCTGGAAATTCAGTGCTAAACTGCAAATTAACCGCACGTTCTTTAGGCCTGGCTACAATGCGAGAATCAACAACAAACAAATGGCATACTTACCATTTTGGACAAGCTTGTCTCGCTAAATAAATTACGACTGAATAGTGAGTTCGATCCTCACTGAGTGTTCCATACATTCGGCCTTGTACCACAGCTACGCTATGTTTAGCAAATCACGATACCCACGATCCACTTGTGAATATTTATTTCTGTTGATACAGAAAATGTGGCACAAGGCCGAAAGGTGGGCGGATGAGGAAAGCTGGTCTGCAACTATCCTATATTTAACAGCTCGCCTCAATCTCCGACCCAAACGTACTATAATTTTCCTTACACCAAAACAACACGTTCATTCGTACTACAGTCACCATAATACCACTATTTCTCTATCAAATCATAATGTACATTTTACAAATGTACAGTTTACCTGGGGAGAAGGAACAACTGTCTTTAAAAATCTAACATCAGGGTCTATTTACAATGATCAAAATAAAATAGTGTTAGTAATAAAATTTTCCCCAATCCTAAATTGTGGCAGAAACATCAATTAACCAGACGAAGTTAATGCGGACTAAAAAAAATGAAACAATCACTTTACAAAACAACAATAAATACGAAATGCGTACCCACTATCTTGAGATTTTCAATGTACATCTTCGCCGTTCAATCTGTTATTAAAAATGGTTACCAAATTCATCTTAACGGACGTAGGTTTGAGTACTTGACCACTATTCTATGGTGCGTGAAACGAATGTCCTTTTTAGCACTTCCTGAATTTAGTCTAGCACAAAGTTGCAAACTGGAAGCACAAAATCAAAATGGAATTCTCTCATTTAGCAACAGTTTGCAGGACTAAATTATTCAAATTGTTCCATAGTTAGGACTTTGAAAACACTGGTTCTCCTTTGATCACTGAAGTTAAGCAGCATCGAGCCCGGTCAGTACTTTGAGTAAGGGTACTCTAATCAACATCCAACAACCCGATATATCTTTTGTCTTTAAGTAACCCAAAAAGGATTGATCATTTTCTTCATATGCCGTGTCCCCATCCAGACGTAGTGATCATGACTCTCCACAACTGCCTGTCCCTTGTAGGTCTTAATAAACTTTGTCTTTCTTTTATTTCTTTTTTTAATCGCTGTCTCGAACAAGGCAGTACAACCACTAACACGCAATTAGGAACAGAAACATTAATAATGAATAGAAAGAGAAAAATAGTAATCAGGAGGACAATAGATAGCGATTGATATTGCATTTACATTTCTGCAGATTAAAGGTTACCTGGAAAGCAAGGAGCCGGAAGAGAGTTCCATAAGCGAGAAGTGCGAGAAAAGAAACTGTTATCATATAAGTTACGGCTATACTTATCTCGCTCAACTTTAAATTGATGAGATCTCACCGTCAGTCTAGTATTACGCTTAAATTCATACAGTCTAGATACCATAGAGAAGAGCTACCTTACGGCGGTGGGAAAGTGACTGGAGCCGAGCCGCCAGATTAGGACCTATAATATTTCTGATTCTTCTTTGCATCTTATCAAGGAGCTCCAGGTAAATAGCAGGGGCACCGGATCGCATATGGCAGCATTATTCTAAGCATGGACGAATGCTAGACTTAAAGATATGTGAGATAGATTCAGGAGAGAAGAATTGTCTCGCCCGACACATTGAACCCACTTTCTTAGTAGCTGACCTAGCAATGGATTCAATATATGTCAGCTGAGAACTTTAGCCCGAGAAGACGCAATAAGTCATTTTCATGGAGGATAGTATCAGCCATGCTGATGGAAGGAAGAGAGGAGTCTCTCAAATGATTAATAGAGAGAAGCTTAATTTTGGAGGCGTTAAAATTGATAAGCCATCTTTTGTTCCAGTTAACAGGTCGTTTTGTACATCAGCTGCCATTTTGACCTTGTTGGACTGATCAGCCTTAGTATCGAGGCAGGAATAAATGGTAGTGTCGTCACCGTAGATGCCAAGTCGAGAGCTGATATCATCGGGAAGGTCGTTAATGAAGATTAGAAACAGCATAAGACCAAGGATGAAGCCCTGGGGGACATCCGCGTCAGTACGAAAGGATGTAGACGAGTGGCCGTTCAGGATAACTTTCATTTCACGATTTGACAGGAACGACTGGATCAATTCAAAAATGTGTCCGAAGATACTGTAACTTTTCAACTTGTGAAGAAAACCTGTCAAAGGCTTTCGAGATGTACAATGCTACAGCTCGGGTTTCACCATTTTTCATCTAGAGCATGATAGACTCTTTTTGTTTTGAAACAGGGCGCACGTTTCATAGAATATTTGCAATGCCAAGCAACAAGGGCTTCTGAATCTTTTAAATACTAGGCTTTATTCCCATATTCTCAATGTAGGACTTTAAGTTCTTTGGTAAATAGTGTACGGGGACGTCCCAAATTATGGCGACTTCAATCCGGAGGTTGATGTATTTCTTGAGATCGTCATTTATTTCATTTATTATCATTATTATCATTATCATTATTATTATTATTATTATTATTATTATACACAATGATTGATGTAACTCTTCCAATGTTTTTCAGCTGTTAAGAGAAGAACTCAATTTAAGAAAAGAAAAAACAGAGTTTGACAATGTTAAACAATATTTCGACAGAATGTCTGTCTTCTTTAGGTTATAACTTAAAAAAATTTTTCAAGTATAAAAATGTAAATCTACTTAAAATTATAAATCTTTACCTACCCCTAGTCCTACCTTAACGCTGACGGCGTTTCATTCGTTTTGACGCGTTCGTTAGCAGTACACCAGTTTTTCATTACAAGACAAGCAACGTTTGTACAAAGACATCATTTCTTGTAGATTTATATATTTTTATACTTGAAAAAAATTGTTTAAATACAACTCGAAGAAGACAGACATTCTGTTGAAATATTGTTTAACATTGTCAAACACTGTGTTTATTCTTTTCTTAGATCGCTCTTTTCTCTTAATTATTATTACTACTACTACTTCCTTTGATTTTTGTTATATACTCATTTCCTTTCGGATCCCAACCAGAGACCTAAGGTCAGAAATGACAGGATGAAATTTTCACTGAACATTTTTTAACCTAAGATCACAAAAATTGTACGTTGATAAAGCCCTTCGTAAGGTGTGAGAACATTTTCTTTTGTATTTCTTTAAGAGATGGGCTACCAGCAATCCCTTCGGTGAGTCTATCAGAACTTTTTTCCAGTCAAACCGAGGGCCCCAGCTACAACTGGAATTATTGATGTCTTCATGTGCCACATTCTCTTAGATTTCTAATTCAAGTTCCTTGGATTTTGATAGTTTTTTGAAGATCTTCCAATATACATTTCAATCTGCAGGGACTGCCATGTCAAGAAAGCACATTGTTTTTATGGTCTTTGATCACTATGCCTGGCCGGGGGGGGGTGCGATTGGTTTATTTATCTATTTTTTTCTTCCTTTCTTTTATTTCTAAGATTCTACAGAGTTGGGCTGTGAACTGGGGTCCTGCAATTCCGCCCCGACATTTGGACTTTGTACTTCCTAAGGACGAACTTGCATTTATCTATTTATGTATTTATTTATCTATTTTATGTTTCCCATACTACATAAAATAGGCTTAATATTATGTTCTAGATTACCTTACTACACACGGGGCAACTAATGATTCTGTAGAGATGAAAAATTTCTATGCAAAATGTAACTAAATATCAACAAATTTTGAATTTATTGTCTGAAACTTTTATTAAGTCATCAAATTTTTCCACACAGTGGAGACGTTAAGAAGGTATTCATTTGCTATATCACAAGAATAAATGCGACACAATCGGAGAACTGTAACTCAGAATACTGAGGAGAGTGCTAGAGTATTGAGAAGACATTGTTTTTTTTTCTTCTTCACATCTGATTGTCATTTATCCTTTAGGGTGGGACTCTGAGGACTGTTAAAATGCGTGCCTTTTTTTTTTTTTTTTTTTTTTTAAACACTTTTAAATATTTTTTAAGGTTCCTGCTTTTTCTTATTTTAAATGCTCGACACTTTCTCTATTCCGTGACATTTTTTATGCCACTTAAAAACTACATCTAACCTTTTTTATTTCTTTCTGGTTCCTTTGTAAAATATCTAAGTAAATAAATAAATTTAAGGACAAACCTGACAAAACAATTGACGAACGTAATTAGGAAAAGATAGCAGACATATTTTGCTTTGACGAAATTCGCTGAGCCGTGACGAACATTTTAAGAGCAGTATTCGTTCATCATATGGAAATGCGAACGTTCTCAAGTATGTATTTGTGACCATGAATGTCTTTCCGTATACTGGTATAAATATTCATACAGCCTACATGCTGACAAACATGTCCTTTCAACATATTATTTCGTCGTTTTCTTTAAAAACAAGTAAAATTTAAAATGATGTCAATATAATAGAAAAAATATATAACATGCCATAAGCATTTTGTTGAAAAAGCAAAAATATTAACAGTGGAACATCGTTTATCCAGACATCGATTATCCGAAATTCGGATGATCCGAACAAGGCTCTGTGGATATTTATTTTTACGGCTTTGTCCCAAGTACAAATTTTCTAAAAGTGTTGGAGTCTTTTATTGATTTACTGCTGCGGTACCTATCACTTCACGAACGGCAAAGGATCTTGAGAAAGGATTGAATCCATCTCCCCCCACCCCTCGGCTACGGGTTTAATCGTAAAACTTGTATCTGGAAAAATTATTGTTATCTCTAAGAAATTGTTAACGAAATTCATCCGTAAAGTAAAGGATTGTTCTTACAACTAAAATATGTTTTAAATAACTCACAAAAGGTTGATAAACCGCACCCCTCCAAAAAAAAAAAAAAAAAAATACAAAAGAAAATCAACTGCTAACGGCAAGATGATCAAATTACAAATCTAAATTGTTTTTCCATTTAAAATTCTACATTTATTAGAAGATATATTCAGAATAAATACAGAAAGCGTCATAAAAATTAATACAAATGACCGGCTTTTACTCCTTTTCTATTACTTAAGGTTTGTTGCCTGAAGGAAAAGTGAAAGTAGCCCTCGCGATAGAGATGTTCATTTCAGTTTCATTCAAATTGCGTGTGTGCGTACATTTAAAATAATTTCTGAAAAGTTCAATTTTTTTAAAAGAATTATCTTATTTTTAAATGGTTCAAAAATTAACGTATTTTTGTTGTCTTCAAATTTATGGTTTTATTGCTCAGCCCGGATTAGGGGTTGTCCAGACTGAGGGGGAGAAGAAAGTATTATTCCAATGCCTTATTTTAAACTCAATCAAATTGCGTATGTGTATGAGTCCTTGTATGCAGATTAAATGACACAAGCACATAAGTCACTCACACACAACACAGGCATGCACATATACATTGTATACGCGTGTGTAAAATCACACGCAGACAAACCGTGACGGACAGAGAATTAGCTTTTCTTTTATAAAATAGATTGCTGTTTACGGACGTGTGAAGAGAAAATGGTCGGTCGGCTTGATGACGTTCTATGACATTATATATATATATATATATATATATACTGTTTATACGTTATTTTTATAGATATAATTTATTTAAGTAAATGTTTTTTTTTAATTAAACAGACTTACATACTTAATCCATTCCATAACATGTTGTCATTGTTTACGTTAAGATATGTTACGTGAGCAAATGGGATCGAGAAAAATCGCAGAAGATTGCGTGTTTTTAAACAGTAATTCGAACTTTGCTAACCAGACGCTTCTTTGTGGCTGAGTGGTTAAAAGCACGCCAGATCAAATGATGATTCCCATTAAGGTTACAGGTTCGATTCCTGTCGGAGAAGCACATATTTTCTACGAAATTTCTCGAACATTCAGGCCGGTAAATGTAATTAATACAGTTTAATTAAAAAAAAAGATCATTTAGTTAAATAAATTATATCTATAAATATAATGTATAAACAAAAAATATAGTAAAATAATTGTCAGACTTAATCCATTACATAATATATATATATATATATATATATATATACACAATTACTTAAACGTTATGTTTAGTTGATATCCATATTTGAGTAGTCACTCTCTTTATTAAACAGTATATTTATTTATATTCGTCTACCGGCCTGAATATTCGAGAAATCTTATTAAAAAAAATATGTGTTTTCCAGCACGATTTAGAGATGCGTCCCCCTTGGCAGTTAGATCCGACATGCCACGGAGTACATCGACGACCAAGCAATGTTGAATAGTGTCTTATGAACGCTTATCTTTCTCAGACTCTCGAAGCATTTATATCTTTTCAGTTTCGCATCCTTACAGAAACAAATCAATTCCTAAAGAAGTGACAGATTTTTATTTATTAATCCGATAGATTTTATTATTTAATCGTTATTTTTATTGGATGCCCATATTTTAATAGACGATCAGTTTATTTATTAAACAGCATATTTGATTTCGTCTACCGGCCTGAATATTCGATGTGAATAAAGTATAATTAGACAGCAAGTATTCATTGAAACAAGTTTGATTAAAAAGAACAGAGAAGGTCTGGCTGTTTGATATTCTATTGTATTTTTCCAACTTTCGGATAAGGTGTTGTGTATTGTGCTCCAAATTTTGGATAAACTGTATGAATGTTGTATGTAGAATTCTTTGTTTCTGTCTACCATACAGACATTGGTTCTTGAAAATGACTGAGACGGTCGAAAGTACTTGAACAAAAATAACAAAATATGAATTTTGGACAGTTTATCCGCAACTTCGAGGACAATATTCAACACCTTTTTAGAAAATTGGAAAAATATAATGAAAAATTAAATAGGGAGGACTTGTCGGTACTTTTTAATCAGACTCCCCCCCCCCAATACTAAGTATGATTGAAAGAAATATTAAATAAAACCTCTCTAAACTCGACCATGTCTCTCAAACCACCCCTCATTACCCCCTCTGTTAAATTACAAAAACTTACACTACCCATCAAAAGTATGAATTTTCATTTCATTTCGTTTCACCTTTTGGAAGTGCTATCTGATGATCCAGAGTCCTTTAAAAGGGCTCTGGTGAAATAAATTATTATAATGAAACCTTAGTGGTCTGTTTTTCTTTAATATATATATATATATATATATATATATGGTGGACTATTCGACGTTTGAGGGTCAAGCAGCTCAGTTCCTAGGAACCGACAGCTGGTGAAGATACACTTTTTGGAGGGCCGAATACAGAGAGGTCCCCAAACGACCCTCCGCAACTGGAAAAATACAATGAAAAATTAAACAGGGAGGACTTGTCCTCATAGACTAGTTGCCATCCAGGCTATAGAACCCAGTCTGTCCTGCTGTCATAGCTGGAGGAAGAAGAAGGGGATTAATACCTTTCCCAAGGCTATTAGCACGTAAGCGAATGTAACGGATTCGACTGGAATTCGAACTCGGCTTTCCGATTTCTCAATCCGAGCCGCTATTCACTACTACACAGTGACTTCTCTCTCTCTATATATATATATGTGTGTGCGAGTGTGTGTATATATAACAGTGATGTATTTGGGCATTAATCCCTCTTTTATACATGTTTCATTAAAGACGACGAACAATATACAGTGATTAAGTTTTTTATTTAATTTTTCTTGTGTTCGAACAAGTGTTTTCTTTTCTGGACACAAACTGTGTAAAAACTGTTCGAAAGTTCTGCGCGTGCGAGCGCTTTCGGCTATTCTTTTAGCCATTATCAAGGTCTATTTTTATTTTAACTGAATGTGTGTTTTTTATGTATGTGTCTAAAGTTATAGGAATGTTTTATTTAAAAATAAAAAAAGCTTAATCGCAGTAACTTGTCAGTTGTCTTTCATGTCGGTAACATGAAGACCCACTTCGGAGCACAATTATTTTGGAGTTTTTGAAATTTAATTTGTCATTGTGCTACCAGGGATGTAAAAGATGATACATTTATAAAGCAATTGTTAAGTTTGATGAAAATTGGTTGAACAATCAACGAAAAATAAGAAAGAAACCGGTAAAAATTGCCATTTTTCGCTAATTACGCGGGACTTTATTATATGGGTGGACTTATTTATTAAGTCAAATGACTGTTAATCAATCAACTTATTGTTGGCTACAATTCAGTGAAGTTTGTATTAGATTGCTTGAAAATTGAGTGAGTTTTTAGTTTAAAACTAGATTTGAAATCGATTTGTGTTGAAGTCGATTATTCGTTTTTTGCTAAACGCATAAATAAAAATGAGATATTGTTGAGGTCGTCATGATGTAAGTAACCTACTGTTGTAGAGTAGTTTTCACAGTGGAGGCTTTTTAATAAGTCGTCCTAAATTAGGTTCGACGTACAAAACTTTAGGAACTTGAAATAAGAGTTGCGATGGTTGGTACTTCAATGTCCTATATCGACTGACTGAACACCACTCAGCCACTGCTACTTATCTGTGGGAGAGTCTATTACAATAGAATAGGTACTATAGTATAACACCTACATACAGAGTTTGAGCGAAATCGAAGGAAAAAGTTAAATTTAGCGATTTTTGATTTTTTAAATTATCGATTTTTTGCGCTAAGAACCTATCTCTTAAATTGTACAGTGTGGTGCCAAATTTGGTCAAAATCGGTTCGATGCATATCGAATAAAAAGGTATCACACAGACAGACACACAGGCTTCCTTTGTTTTATACATACATACACATATATATATATATATATGCCTACACAGCAATTTTGTCATTTGATTTGTCATTGTCTATTTTTTTTCAGAAATTCTTCCTGTTAACAAAGAGCCCCACCATTTTCATTTTTAAAATTGGCACCCGCTTCTTTGCAGTAATTTTCTCTTTGACATTTTTTGATTCCTAGATTCATGGTTTTTCGTTTATTTTTAAAACCTTTCTCTTCTTCCTGTCGCCATTCCCCGCTCTTCTTGTTACTGTTTCGCCAGCGCCGTGCCGTCGTCACAGAAGTCGTAACTGGCGCTATCAATCAGGTGTTATCTTGGGACCATCTAAATACAAGCCAGAAGACAAAGCGACGATGTCTTGAAAGCAAGATAATAACAGATACTGGAAGAAAAATACCAAGCAAACATTACAAGCGCATAACCACTTAGGGAATTCTACCTGTCTCTTTACAAACTTCCTCTTTGGAAAAGAAAGAAACGAAGAAAATAAAAAAAGAAAATGGGAAAAAGAAGAAGAAAAAGAAAGAAAGATGATACAGAAGAAAGTAATAAGATGTATAAAAGGAACAAAAAAGTAAACAAAGAAAGAAAACAAAGAAAGAAAAAGAAGAAAAATTAAAGAATAAAATAAAGAAGATGATAACGAAGAAATTAATACAAAGAAGAAAAGGAAGGTGAAAGGAAGAAGAAGAAGAACAAGACAAACAAAGAAAGAATTAAAATAAAGTCGACAAATGAAAAACAAAACAAGATAAAAAAAGAAAAGGAAAAGAAGAAAAGGAAAAAAGAAAGATGAAGAAACTGGAAGAAAATAGAAGCAACAAAAGGGGGAAGAAAACAAAAAGGAAGGAAAAGGAAGAAGGAAACAAGCAAAAAAAAGAAAAAGAAAGGAAAAACAAGATAAAGAGAAAAGAAGAAAAAGAAAAGGAAGAAAAAGAAAAAGATTTAATAAAAGAAAGGCAAACATTTTCCCCGTCCAACTGTCGGAAACATGTGCCCCCTATCTAAAATAGATGGGTCGCACAAGAACATTTAGAGCGCGACATCTGTCTTCCTTTTCGTATCTGATAAATAAAGCACAGCAAAAATGTTGACAGCGCTTGGAAAAAGCAAAAACAAATGTTCGGACTTTTCAACGATATTTTTGAGATAAAATCTCAGAATGAACTGCCAATGCCTACGTTTATATTCTTGTTACCATTTTAAGGCTTGAAAGTTAAAAAAATGTAGACCACTTTTTTTTTTATATAACGACGGTAACGGAACGAAACACGAGAGGGTGAACTGGTGACACGTGTTCAAATCCTAACCAAATATGTAGCGTTCATTTTTGCACTGACACCATGAATCCATATTTTCACACCACAGATATGGTTAAAATTTTACGGTAGATTAGGCTCTTTAGCTTTAGTCTAGGAGAAGGATTATTCTTATTTCAAAACTGAGGAGAAGTCAATAGGAAAACACTGTACTATATTGCCCAAGAAAGTATGACAATTCACAGATAATAAAGAAAAAGAACCTGTGGAGAAGGCAAAGGGAAACAACTCTATTATATTTCCCCCAAAAGCATGACAATTCAAACATATTAAATCAAAAAATCTGTGACGAAGGCAACGGGAGACAACCCGAATATCTTTTTCAAGAGACAGAGCAAATCACAGATAATAAAGAAACGGTAGGTGTGGAGAAAGCAAGTGGAAACAACACCTCTACCTTTTCCAAGAAAACATGACAATTCACAGATAATAAAGAAAAGGAATCTGTGGAGATGGCAACGGGAAACTACAGCATTATCTTTCCCAGAAAAGAAGGAAAATTCACAAATAATAAAGAAATGGAATCTGCGGAGAAGGTAACTGGAAACAACACCACTATGCATAGCGATTCACAGATAATAAAGTAATCTGTGTAGAAGGCAACGGGGAAACAACTTCACTATCTTTCCATAGAAAGAATGACAATTCACATATAATAAAGAAAATGAATCTGTTGAGAAAGCAAGGGGAAACAACCCCACTATCTCTCCCAAGAAAGCATGGCAATTCACAGATAATAAAGAAAAAGAATCTTTTGGGAATGCAACGGGAAATCACTTCACTAACTTTTCCTTGAATGCAAAGCAATTCACAGATAATTAAGAAAAGGAATCTATAGAGAAAGCAACGGGAAAAAACTCCGCTATCTTTTCCAAGAAGGCAGGGTAATTTCCAGTTAATAAATAAAATGAGTTTGCGGGAAAAGCATCGGAAACCACTCCACTATCTTTCCCAAGAAGGCATGGCAATTCATGAATAATAACAAAGCTTCATCGGAATAAAGCAAAATTTCTCAACTGCCGAAATGTGTGACTTTTGTCGTATTTTTCTCTACACTTAACCAGATCCAAATATTATCGTTTATTGAAGATATGAAGATATAACGATTAATACCGTCGTCATCAAATCTATTTTATTAAAATGTTGCTGTGCCATGAAATACGTATATCTGCCTATCTCCTACTACACCAAACGTTATTTTGTGGATATCCGTGTTTGAGCAGGCGCTCTGTTTTCTAAAAAAATTTTAAAATTATGTCTGTGCATTCGGAGGAAAATGTCCGGCGGGATTCGAACTTACGCTTCAATTTTGTAGGAAACCATACAGTTTGATCCATTTGATATATGTGTGTGTGTGTGTGTGTGTGTGTGTGTATGTATGTATATGAGGTGTGGGAGGAAGAAACAGTGATGGATAGAAAGAGAGAGAGAGAAAGAAAGAAAAAGAGAAATGCAAAGCGAGAAAGGGAAAATGTTAGAACGATGAAGATAGGAAGAAGAGAGCCAAAGCGAGAGATAAAGAGAAAGGAAGTGAGCCAAAGTGAGGGACAAAGAGAAAGAAAGATAGACTAAATGAGGGACAAAGAGAGAGAAAGTGAGACGAGGTGAGTCATAATGAGAAATAAAGAGAGAGACAAAGTGAGAGATAAAGAGAAAGAAAGCGAGATCAAGTGAGAGACAAAGAGAAAGAAAGACAGACAAAGCGTGCGACAAAGAGAAAGAAGACAAAGTGAAGGAAAAAGACAAAGAAAGAGAGACGAAGTGAAAGCGATAGAAAAGTGAGGAGGAGAGAATGAAGTATAGACTGAAATCAAAATTGATACAGAAGGCACAAGAATATTCTTAAAAATACTTACCATTGATCCACGGGGACCAGTAGGACCCGGAGAACCCGTACTGCCTTTATCGCCCTGAAAAGAGATACAATAAATGTTAAATGAATAGCAACAAACATGAAATTTAATATGAAACGCTGAAAAATAATAAATATTAACGAGTGTGTATTCGGCTAAAAATATTTTTCTCTTTGTTTCAACCTGTTTTCATTGCAGAAATTGGCACACATCTCCTCACATGAAGAAGAGACTTGACGAGACAACTGTGGTTCTACAGAAGGATACTGAGAATACCACAGACAACGAGGAAGTTTTAAGCAAAAGGAAACAAAATGATGCTTATACTTAGAAAGAGAAAACTGAAATTTCTAGGGTACATAACGAAGAAAGAGAACCTGGAGAATTTAACAACCACGGGACATTTTGAAGGCAGGGGGGGGGGAGAAGAAAGCAGCTAATCACCTAACTAACGAGCTTGTGTAAATGGATTGTAGAACTCGAACTGGAAGCGATAGTAAAGGACAGGGGAGGAAATAGTGGAGAGCCATGACCACCAATGTCCTGAAGGAACAGAAGGAAACAGCGAGTAACTTGCCTAACGAGCTTGTGTAAACGGATAGTAGATCTTGGACTGGAAGTGACAGTAAAAAAAAAAAGGCAAGGAAATAGTGGAGAGCCATAGCCATCAACGTCCTGACGGAACAGCGAGTAATCTATCTAACGAGTAAATGGATAGTAGATCTCGAACTAGAAGCGATAGTAAAGGAAAGGGGAGGAAATAGTGGAGATCCATGACCGCTAATGTACTGAAGGAACAGAAGGAACCAGCGAGTAACCTACCTAACGAGCTTGTGTGAATGGATAGCAGAACTTGGACTGAAAACGATAGTAAAGGAAAAGGGAGGAAATTGTGGAGAGCCATGACCGCCAACGTCCTGAAGAAACAGAGGGAAACAATGAGTAACCGACCTAACAAACTCTTGTAAATGGATCGCAAAACTTAGATTGGAAGTTATAGAAAAGGAAAAGGGAGGAAATTGTGAAGAGCCATGACCGTCAACGTCTCAAACAGAGGAAAACAACGAGTAACCTACCTAACGAGCTTCGGTAAATGATTGGGTAAATAGGAGTTGGAAAAGATAACGAAAAGAGTAAATTTACTAAGAGCTACAAAGAATAAGAAGTTGTGAAGAGCCATGCTCACTTACGCTCTGTAGGGACACGGAATATGGCAGAAGATGATGTTTCGTTGATACAGTGTAACCCGGATATAAGAGAGTTGTCGGGACCGGAGAAGAAGTCTCTTATATCCTAGTTTCTCTTATATCCGGGTTTGGCCTATTTTGTTTAGGTAAGTATGGCTCTAATTTGGGACCAGATAAAATCTCTCTTATATCCGGGTTACACTGTATAAGTAAATAGATTACACTTTGATCCTAAACAAAATATGGCGAATGGGACCATGGAGTGGGATATCGCGTTCAAAAATCAATAACATTTTTATTTCAGCAAAATATCCAACAAAGATTTCAGGTAAAATTTAAATATAATTTACCTACTGATTGCTATCAATAGGAAAATTTGAGCTTGTTTATGACAAAAGATTCTAGTAATATTGGGTTTTATGGCAGATAGGGTAACTTCTATTTCCTCGTCAATTGTTTCCAAATTTTCTCTTGTTTTAAGGCTCGACAGAATAGAGAAGCCAGATGCACATATATAAATCTTTGAGAAGGGCACCTCGAGGCGGTGTAAAGGTTTACAAACTTGTTTCGCTAGAACATTTACGACTAAGTAGTGAGTTCGATCCTCACTGGGTGTCCTATACTTTCGACCATGTGTCACATTTAAGCTACGCTTGGAAAATCATTACAAATCATTGAGAACTGAAGCGGAATTATGGAAGACTTTTCTGGTTATTATTGGATACTGAAATTAAATTTCTATCTGCAAAAAAAGTCCAATTCTATTTCTAAATATTTCAATCGTAAGCATTGGCCATTACTCAGTTTAAGAATTTCTTCTGTTTCTAGAACTACTCGTGAAAAATTCATGATTTTCTTATTTGAATCTCCTGATGAATCTTAATTTTTAAGTTAATGAATAAGCTCCTTGTGAGTTACACGACTATAAAATACACGTGGTCATTCCACTATGGCAGAATTATTTGAGTTTAACAACTTTTAACAAAATATTACAACAGCAAAAAGAAATACGCATACAGGTTATTATTTAAAGATGTAAGAGAGTATAAATGAAAAGATTAAAAATTGACAGTTTTCTTTTTCATTGAAGCAGACGTTAAACACATGTGCGTGTTATCGCCCGCTTGTCTTCTTTCTTACCTTAAAATCAAAGAACACATTTGATATATCTTTTCTTCTGTGTATACACACCGTCAAACAGGAAAGGCCTATTATTTATTTGAGGTAATGGCAAGGTTTAAGATATGCGCTAACTAAGGGACAAGCAGAATATAATTATACTACAGGTTTTATGAAATGGTTAATAGCCCAATTAGATCACCGTCCTGGTTATGACGATAAACTGCGTCCTCGTCCTGGGTAAGACGATAAAATACATCCAATAGCATGCCCTCTGATCAGGTGGTTTTGAGGAACGTAGAACCATATCTTAATTGCTGGTGTTACCAGGTTCACCCTGACCCGGGGTGGTAGAAACCGTTAAGGTTCCAGCTATGATCGAATAGTTAACACCAAACTGAGGTCAAAACTCTATGAAAGTGTAAAAATAGGTTTTAGTACCAGCAATACATTTTTGTAAAAAATTATTACCAGCGATGAATTTTTGAAGAAAAAAAAATTATCCCTAGCAATACATTTTTGAAAAAATATTACCAGTAATACATTTTTGGAAAAAAATATTACTAGCAATAAAAATCTATTGATTAAATAACCTATTGAGGTTGATATGCCGTAAAAAAACAAAAAAAACAAATCAAACCAAAAATACGTTTTTTCTAATGTTCTCCCCCATACAAGGCTCAAGAACCAATCAAGGTAGAGGATTAATGTGTATTGTTATATTAGTGTAAGGAAAGGGTTAATAGCCCAGTTAAATCATCCGAAAAATTACTGTTAACCATTTTCTTCATTAATTCCAAATGATCAAGAATTAATTCTTTGATATCGGAACATGTTTTCTGTGGGCACGTTTTTTTTTCTGGAAACAGGTTGAAATTTCAATTTCTTACTTCATTCGACCATTTCTGTATTATTTCTTTGAAACCATGAAACTTCCCAGTAGATGTGAAAATATTTTTTCTTTCCCGTCATGTTAGAACTGAACTTATTTACATTTACAAATATGTCACACAGATCCGCCATCTCTGAACACCGAAGTTCATCATGCAACGTTTCATAGATTTTTTTTTGTTATCATCACGAACAAACATTTTGATCATTTTATCTTCGAGTTCTTAAGTACGACTTAATACACGTCCCCCGGCAGCCAATGACCTTCAGTGAGGAAAAGAAGCGTTTTAGATATAAGAACACAATATTTAAGTGCCCTCGATCTGATAACTTTTACCATTTTTACAACGACATTCACATTATTTTGTAACTTTAATTTTTTTGTTCATAATACTGAAGTTATGATGAAAAAAAATAATGAACAGATACAATTTCATTGTTTTGCTGCTTTGTATGTACCACAAACCCGTCCATTTTGCCACTCATAGATGTTATTGTCTCTTGTACAGAAATGTTTAATGTGGGTTGTGTTGTATTCATATGCAAATCTCCACCATATAAATAGCAGTTGATACAACTGGAGGCTAAACTAATCCTGGCCTTGAAAACAAAACGAGAGATACTTGTGAACACTTAACTAATTATAGTTTACAACGTTCTATTACCTACTATTTTTTGCTTTGGATATCAACGTAGACAAGGTACTAAACCCTAAAATTCGGGATCTAGATAGTAAGGTCTCCGGGGCAGAGAAAATAAGGAATAATTAGTACCGAACATTTTTAAACTTCTTCAAGAATATTCTTATAAACTGCGTGTTGTCTGATGTATAAGAACTGTTCAATGAATGTATAAACTTTGAAGAAGCTATTAACATTCTAAAGAGAGTTTTCGTCCCCGCAAAAAGTGAGATTACACCCCAGGCAATGTACTTGCAAACAGAACTTAAACAGACTGGAGAAAACCTTTTTTCGCAAAATAATAGCATTTTTTATCATTTTTTTTTCGAATCTTTTTTTTTCCACTCACATTACTTTTAATTCGGATTCTTTCTCATTCACTTTCTTTCATTCTCATTCCTATTTTATCATTCTTTCTCCTTCTCAATCTATCTCATTCTTTTCCAATCTCATTCATTCTTTCTCCTCCTCAATCTTTCTCATTCTTTCTCCTTCTTTTCCAATCTCATTCTTTCTCATATCTTTCTTTCTTTTTTAACATTTTTCTTTCTTTCTTTTAATACTGACCAGATTAAAAAGTGATATAAAAATGGTTACTCATGAAGATTTTCTCTTTCGTTGACATTAACTGGATGGTACTTTCTGGTGAATCCAGACACTGCTACTTAGAGTTTTTATCAACATTTCTTTCGATCTGGACAGATGTAAATCTTTTAAGGGTTTTTTTTGAAAAGCAACAAATCCCTGCAGGGGTTCATTTGGTAAAGGAATAAATTTTAACAAAAGAAATTTTTCAAAATATCTTATGGCATTAGACAGAAAGTATTTGGAATTAATCTTTTTTTTTTTTAAATTGATATATCGATACTTACATCTTTTCCGTCAATTCCTGGATCGCCCATGGGTCCAGTCAAGCCCTATTAAAAATAAACAGAAAAAAAAGTTCGATATAAATAAATAAATGAATAAATAAATAAAACAAAATGATTTTAGTTCGATCAATCACTTGTACGTGTTTCATTGATTGCAAGATAATCGATTTGTCCAAGTTTGTTTCTATCAGTTTATATACTGTAGAACGGGGAATTGAATGAAAAAAAAAAAAAAAATGGAAAAAGATCCTACGTTAGGCGTTTCGATACTCGAAAGGACTTCTTCAGAGTAATAATAATATCGATGGAATGTTATATACATAATAGAGAGGGAAGAAATAGAACAAAAGTTCAGTTATATTTTATAGGCTCAGAACAAAAGTTCGTAGCGTTTGCTAAGTGAATTTCAAAAACAATATTTAGATGTTTGTAAATTGATTAGGAGGCACGGTGGAGCAATGGATAGCGGTTGAGACTGAGGAACCGGAGACCCGAGTTCGAATTTCAGTCGACTGCAATACATTCACTTTTATGAATATAATACCATTGGGGTAAAAGTAATGACTCTTTTCCTATTTATGGAAAAATAGTTGGACAGATCGGTCCCTATAGCCTTGGTTGGCAGCCAATATAGAAAAGGAAGCCAGAAAGTAAACTCTGAATTCAAACCAGCCTGTAGAGAGATGGGAATATATTTACTCAACCATATATGTAAGACTTTGAGACTGCTTCATGATTCCATCCTCAAGAACTTGGCAGTTTCTGGGAGATTAAATACTCTAAGCGATTCGTACAGTTCTACCCCCCAGGAGAATTTTGTAAGAGTCGAAATACGTGGCAACCCGAAAGTGCAAAGGTCAGGTGAATACGACAGGTAGGACATCTCGGGTAAGGTTGACCGATTTCTGTTAGGTTTGCAAAGAAATGTATGGTCTGACGGAAGATGACCCTTTTTAGATTCCGGGCGCTTTTCATCGAATGCTGCCTTCAATT
The DNA here is from genome assembly GCA_963932145.1 of Acanthosepion lycidas. Taxonomy (NCBI): domain Eukaryota; kingdom Metazoa; phylum Mollusca; class Cephalopoda; order Sepiida; family Sepiidae; genus Acanthosepion; species Acanthosepion lycidas. The sequence goes on along the minus strand of OZ010586.1, from coordinate 23,228,698 downwards.
GGTCCACTGGGGATTCTTCTTCTTCTTCTTCTTCTTCTTCTTCTCTGTGCCATGTCCCTTCAGAACGGTGGTGATTATGGCTCTCCATAATTTCCTATCCTTTGTAGCTCTTAATAACTGTTGTCTTTTTGCCTTCTCACCCAAACCCTACTCTGTCATCCTTTCACACAAGCTCGCCTTCTAATGTTGTTCAATGCTGTCTTCTGGTCCCACTTATATTCAATCCGTCCCGTGAGTATCAAATTTTCTAAGCCCTTGTTATATATACCTGACTTTGAACATAGATCGCCGGTGAGCAAGCACAGACGATCCCATTACTGAACTAAGTAGACCACGTGACCGTAGAAACGCATAAGTAGAAAGTTGCGTGACGTCTAAATGATCGCTATACTATCCTCTATACTATTCGGATCGTCACTTCTAGTCTATCCTCTATTACTATACGGAACGCTATTCTCAGCTCTATTCATTATACTATTTCTCTATACTGATCACTATACGGATTACTATTCGAGCGAGTATTATCGAGCAGGTACTATTAGTGCAAGTGCTACTCGAAGGCGTCTGACACCGGCATTGTTCAACGGCGTTACTATAGTTGTATCTGCGATTACAAAGTCTCTACTACAACGAACATTACAAAAGTGACAACAAGTATTCGTTGACATCACAAAAGCGCACTCTCTTCATTATGTGTCCTAGAAATTTCTACTGTCTGTTCCTGATGTTAAGAATAAGTTTTCTTTATGTTTCTCTTTTCTCTAAAACTTCATTGTTGCTCATATGTTCGGTTCATGGCATTCTCAGCATCCTTCTGTGTAACCACATTTCTGTTGCTTCAACTCTCTTCTTCATCTGGGAATAAATTGTCAAGCATTCACTGCCATAGAGGAGGACTGATATTACATAACAGTTGAGTACTATTTTCTTTGTTTCTGATACTTTGCTCAGCTTTTAGAAGACATCTTTCGCTATCCCAAAGCACCTTCGGATTTTCATGCTGCAATTTCGGTCCTCTGTTTATACGCTTCCTAGATATCTGGTTGTATGTGTTTGATTTTTGTATCTCCAATTTGTAATTTGCATGTTTGGCTGTACCTTTTGCTAACAAATATACATTCAGTGTCTGATTTTGTGGAAGGCGTTTATTATACACAATGCTCTTCCAATCCCTCCAGATTAAAAGCATCATCATCTTCGGGTGCTGATCAGCTATTAGAGTAGTTTGTTTTCCCTCAGATCATTTTCGCGTCATATTATTGCAAACAATTCATTTTATAAATTGTTGTGTTTGAGCCGAGGTTTGCAAATAGAAATGCAGTCTATTAATTTGTTCCTTTAACAGGGAGACGTCGAAACATCATAGCGGCTCACATAACCAAGTGTTTTCAAATGCCTAATAACGAACATAAAAGATCTTTGGAGTATCTCTGCGATATCCCTTGTCATGTGACCTGCATTATTTTTAATGAGCAGGCCTGTCGGAATGATGTCGATCTTCCAGACCAAAATGTCCACTTAGCAAAACACCTACAGACAGTACTCTCAGCTATGGCAGCATCTTCATAAACAGCACATATCTTTTTTTGCTGTTTGTACATTATCTATTTTTTTCAGAAATAAGAACATCTAGTGACGAAACTGCATCTCGTTATGGCCCATTTTTACTTTTAATGTTCTAAAGTCTACTTCCACGCTATAACGTCTAACGTCTTCGACTGAACTGTTATACATGAATTAAATCTTGACTCCTTCAAGGTTAGTCTTTATATTTCCTGTACAGTCTCATGAACTTCCCTTTTCTTACGTTAATAGTAATTTTCCAAGCGTAGCTAAGATGTGGCACAAGGCCGAATGTGGGCGGGACCCAGTGAGAATCGAACTTACTACTCAGTCGTAATTGTTCTAGCGAGACTTGCTAACCATTACACCGCCTTGAGGTGCCCTTTTTCTCACGTTAATATATTAGTAAAAAATCAATTAAAATTCACAATCCACATATGAATCGTATAGAAAGTGGCGCTATGATGTCACATTTTAGAATATGTATATATGTCATAAATTTCTGTCACGTGTGAAACAAAATCACCTTTTTATACACCAGCTATTGAAAATAGTTTCGAACTTTTTGTTCCCAGTATAATTTGTAATGAAGGTAGTTTTCACTTAACGTTGCTTTCT
>OZ010586.1:23209017-23221517 GCA_963932145.1 Acanthosepion lycidas | reverse complement strand
TTAGGAGGATTTGAGATAATCATAATTAAGTAATTCATCGGCGATATATCGAGTCTAATTCGTTGCCTCTTCGTTACCGAGTTGGTATGACATTTGCCTCACATCGTAACTGTCCAGGTTTCAATTCTCGGTAGTGAATGCGGAGTGCTAATGAGTCCCAAATATAGGACAAAACGGCCGTCCAGTGCTTTCTGCATTCTATTGAAGTTTCTCCTGGACTCGAAGAATTACTTAATTATAATTTTTTATTTATATATATATATATATATATATATATATATATATATATATATATATATATATATATATATATATATATATATATATATATATATATATATATATATAAGAATTGTTCTTTTTTTTATTAATCCGACAGATTTTATTAGTTAAGGAACCACTAAAAGTAATGTTTAATTAAATCTTGAGCTTTTCAAGTTTAGAATTTGCTGATATTTTTCCCTTTTTTACACAAATATAATTTGACACAGAACCCTTTAGCTTGAGTGGCGCTTAAGCCTTGTATTGCGTGAACATTAGGAAAAAAAGAAAAAAGTAATACTACTACTACTAATAATATTATATATATATATATATATATATATATATATATATATATATAATCGCACACAATGAGAGCTGCTGGTAATAATAGAATCCCCAATGTAAATAACAGGACAGGAACAAATGAACATTGCTCATTGCCAATTTTACTTGAGACCAAGTTCCTTGTTATCAAGTAGTTGTTCCAATATTTTTTATTTTTAGTATCGACACACAAACTCTCTCTCTCTCTCTCTCTATATATATATATATATATATATAGGATGTATTTTATAATAATTAATTGCTGACATTAGAAGTATTTTATGACACGGCATTATTATTATTATGATTATTATATTTTTTGACAGCCTCCTTTTCTTCTGAACAATGACTGGAAAGGAGTCTAGATGGCGACTATAATTTTCTTTTTAGGAACCCCCCCCCCAAAAAAAAATAGAAAGCAACTAAAGCAAGGTCCCTCTCTTGTGTAATTATAATCACCACACATCATGAAAATCTTCTTCAGCCTCTTCCACCCGTTCAACTTTTTGTGGCGGAACCATAAACGTACAAAGAAGTTATATAGACTCACACGAATACCTAAGCATGCTGCATCCAGATGTATGTATAAAAAACGTTTTTTTTGTTTGTTTTTTTTTTAAATGGGCGACATGTCTCTTTCCTTTTCTCACTTTATACTTACACGCTCACAATTGCACACAAAATCAATTAAATTTACATACACAAAACTAAATTAAATTCATAACGTTTTTGTATTACATTAAAATGTCTATCTTAATTCTCTATTTGTTAACGTACACACACACATATCGATCTCAAATGAAGATTGATGCTTAAAATCGCTTTTAAAATCTTCCAAAACATTCAAAATCTCGGTCTTCACAAGCTCTTTGGCATTACTGTCAGTGTCACGATTTAAACATCCGGCACGTGACAACTGATTCTGGTATCGTGAGACTTTCGAGATTATGAAGACCGGCTTACTTGGGAACTGATGACATCAGGAAGATAGTTGATGAAGAAAAAGAAACAGTGTAGAACCCAGGATAGAGCATTGGGGAACACCAGCGTTCGTGTGAAAGGAACTGGATGAGAACCAGTTTAGGACTACCTTTATTTCACGGTTTCACAAGAATGATTAGATTAAATCAAATAATCGTCCTGTCATACTTTATCCCTGAAGCTTACGAAGAAGTCCGGCATCAAACCTATCAAACGCCTTAAAGATATCTAGGGCCACAGCTCGAGCTTCGCCGTCATTATCAAGAGCTTGGTATACAAATTCAGTTATAGTCGTAAGCGCGTCAGCGGTAGACCGGGCAAAGCAGAAACCATATTGTTTGTCAGAGAGTAGATCATGGGATGTAAGGTGCTTAACCACTTCGGCATTGATTAAAATCTCGAAGATTTTGCCGAAGTTTGGTATGAGACTGATGGGACGGTCGTTAGATGGGTCAGAAGGGTCTCCAGAGTTCTTAAAAACAGGGACAACAGATGAGTACTTCCAACGGACTGAAAAGCAAAAGTCACCGAGGCAATAGTTATACAGTTTGGAGAGAACTGAAGCCTGTTCAATTTCTTTAGGACTACGGCTTGTATACCGTCACCACCATTTGCTTTATGAGAGTCTAACTTAGAGATGATGTCCAATACCATCGACAAAGTTATGCCTATTTCACTCAATAGAGCCTTACTTCTCGTGTGGAAATCAGGTGTAGATACTCTGGATGAGTCGAGTGCTGAGTTGGATGAGAATTTCTGAGCAAAGCATTCAGTCTTATCAGTTGAGGAATTTAGGACTTCGAATCGATTAAATAGAAGAGGCATTGTGGATTTGCTGTTGTTCAGCACACTCTTGCAGAACTGTCAAATAATCTTTAGAACCAAACTTGCGAGATGCAATATGTTATTTCATTCTATCGGCAAATAGTAACTTTGCTTCCTTGAGGACACGTTTGCAATCATTACGAGCAGAGTTGTGTGTTGCAATCAGACATGTCGCTTCGGAACAGACGGAAAAAAGTGATTCCTATGGGCTATAGCAGCTAAGCAAGCAGCCCAGAACCAAAGAGATAAGCGCGATTTAACTTTATATTTTCTTGCTGGGATGAAAGCCTCGATGCTTTTATTCAGGAAGAAACCTGATACGCACATTTTTGAACGAGGTGGTTAAAAGTCACATTCCAAGGTGCGTCGCGAAGGAAATCACGGAACGAGTCCTAATTTGCTTGCTGATAACAGAAAGATATTCTGTTAGTAGGAGGTTCTTGGCTGGAGGAGGAGTGGTAGGAGATGTTAATAGATACTACCGTGTGATCAGAGTTGCCAAGAGGGCAGAGCTGCGTAGTGGAGGTTAAACAGAGATCGAGAAAGGAAGCGTTACTGTCAGAAAAGTCAACCACTTGCGTGAGCAAGATTTATTCAATTCAACCGATAGGGCCTTTTTTTTTTTTTTTTTTTTTGCATTTTCCCAATTTTCGACCAAGTTGTTGCATCAAAATTGTGGATAAACTGTCCGAAGTTGATGTTTTTGTTTGACTACTTTTTGCCATCTTGGTCATTATCAAAAACTAAATTTTGTCAGTATCGTTCTTTCTTGTTCAATATTTTCACTTCATTCCACGTGGCTTGATGAATATCCTTTTCCCTCCATACATGATCAGCCATACCTAATTTAATTTCTCATCTCTTATTTCGGTTTTTCGATGTACCTCCAACCTTAATTGAGCAGCACTAAATATGAACTATATGGAATATTCTTATATATGGGAATGAGGACAATCCAATACTGTAGGTTAAATGAAGGTTTCAGTTCGAAATTCCCTATAGGTTACCCGGATCGACATACACCTGCAGAACGGTCGAAATGTTATGATCACAGCAATAAAGATGAGAAGAATAGTTTGCATGTAGATCATGTAAATATGAATTGTTGCAAGTTTTAATAAGTGACAAGTTAACCTACGAGTGAGTGTGATGCTTGTGTAACCAATATAAAAAATTTTATTTATTAGTAATGGAGATGCAAAAAAGGACACAAACATTCATAAACAATATATTTACTTTTACATGTTTTGCAATTACTCACTGATATGTACCGGCAGATTAGATTTTTGAATAGGTTTTCTTTTTGTTTATAGTTACGGCGCATCTGTTTAAGATAGATTAAGTCAATAATTTTATTTTCGTTTACATAAGGATAGTTGTTTGTCATATTTTCCTGAAATTTTTAAAGCTACATTTACGAGCTTCTCGACGGGATGGTTGGGGAATTATTGCTAAATGCTTATTTTACATTACTCAGTCCTTCATAGAATAATGTGTATAAAAAAGAAATTATTTTTTCTTGTTTAATAATGTTTTTTATCACATCTATTTTATAGCTTCGAAGACATTGCCTATTAAAAAGACAAGAGTTTTTAATCGTAAGTTATATAGAGTGACATATGAAAATTATGATTGGTCTATTAAAATGTCAAGGAAGGAAATTTGCTATTAAGTTTAAGTTCATAAGTGGGGACCAAAATTTATTTTGTTTTCTTTAAGTTTATTTTTTATTTTCAATTCATATAGGTTTTCGTTAGTATGAATTTGTTATTTTGGTGTTTTGAGGAGCTTTTTTTTTTCTTTCCTTGACTAAAGGTTATATTCAGCAGTTCCACCATTCGCCCTCGATGATTTTATTTGGTGAGTGCATAGATGTATTCGCCAGTTACCCTTATTTTAACGGCTTGGGTCAACCGAGAGGGTATAAATGACTTCATCACCAAAAGAGCAGTTCCGGGCGCCTGATGTCTGCGCACAATAGCACGTACTAAACTGGCATTTGAGGCTGGTCATATATATATTTTAAATATGTTTTTAACGGTACAAAAAAGTATTATGGCATTAAAGGCAAGAAATTTTTTTACTATAGGCAATGATAAATTTTAAAACAAAAACACAAGTCGACCGATTTCGTCCCCTCTCGTTAGAACATTAAACGGGGAAACAGACTGTTTGCTTCGGCTTGAGGTGCTGTGTCTCTAGCATCTTTGGTGTTATAACTTTTATTATTATATTTTTGCCCTGTCCACTCATTCACGTAGTCCGCGACAGACATTCTTCGCATAATAGCTTTCTTTCTTTAGACTTTCTTCTCATAATTTGTTTAAAGTTCTGGCGACAGGGGACGAAACCGGGCGACTTGAGTTTGTGTTTTAAAATTTATCATTGCCTATAGTAAAAAATTTCTTGCCTTTAATGCCATAATATAATTGAAAACGGCCGACAAGGAAGATTTAATTAATTTTTTATTGAGCATGCGCTCGGAACAATTGTAACTATGGACAATTCTTATATTCTTTAACCCCTGAAATCTTCCTTGTCGGCCTTTTACAACGAAAGATGCATTAAAGAAACGTTGCTACCCAAATACACACACACACATATATTATATACATATATATATATATATATATATATATATATATATATATGCGGCTGCTCGGTCTCACGTTGATTGCTACCCTGAGATGGAACAAATACATTGAGGCAATTGCTTCGCCCATCGCGAGGAACATTGGCTCCCTGTGCCGCGCCAGGAAATTTTTCTCCCCGGAATCGATCCTTCAGATCTACAAAACAACAATTCGCCCCCCCCCCCTGTATGGATTATTGCTGCCATATATGGTCTGGAGCCCCTTCTGTTTGCCTCGGGGTTCTTGATAAGATCCAGAGGCAGATATGCCCTGATCTGGCATCTCGTCTACAGTCGCTCTCACACAGACGCGCCGTCGCCTCTCTCTGTCTTTTTTACAAATACTTTCATGGTAATTGCTGCGAGGAGCTGCATTCGCTGGTTCACAGACTTCATGAATTCAAGCGTCCTACGAGGCTGACATCCCGCCCTCACCCTTTCACTGTCGAAACTATTAAATGTAGCCGTCTCGTCTACTCCAATAGCTTCATATCTCGCACCTCTCGCCTGTGGAACGCTTTTCCCTATTCCAGTTTCCCTGAGAGCTATGATCTCCAAATATTCAAATGTAATGTCAATCGACATCTCCAGTTGCCTTGATCTATCCGCTACCCTTCTCCTCATCCTTTCCTCTATCACTCCTATCTGATCTTGCTCCAAATCTTCTGTAACCCCTTGCGTCCTAGTGGCTTCCTGCCTTGCCTGGGGTGAAACGCTTAATATATATATATATATATATATATATATATATATATACACACACTATAATTCAAAATATTGATGTCACCAACAGACTAGCTGTTAAAACAAACCTTAGACAAGAAAAAAAAAAGAAGACATAATTAAGAAAGAAGAAAAGACCAAAAGACAAACACCTACATAACAATACTGAATACCTCGGCTCTATCCAGATAAAGAAAACGGTACTGGTCACCTGAAGATCGTGATTGCGTGGAATTAAAATAGCGACTTGAGCCGTTTTTTGTTCAGTCTGGATATCCTAGACATTGAGCACTTATTTACTCCTTAGGTAGGTGTTTGCCTTTTGTTTTTTCTTCTTTCATAGTTTAATTTTTTTCTAAGCTATGGTTTTCTTTTTGGGTGATTTTGCAGGTAGTCTGTGGACCACACCAACATTTTGGATTTTTTTAGTAATAGCTCCTGCCAGTCTGTTGGTAGAGAACTCTATACATTACAGAAAACACGTGGTCTTATTTATCTGTATATATATATATATATATTTATATATATATATATATATATGGGTTTGACTTGTGCGTAGGGTTTGTTGGTTGTTTTACTGTTGTGATTTTTATTATTTGGGTCATGTTCTCGGTGCAACTGTAGTTGATTTTTACTGCGTTTTTTTTTTTTTTTTTATATCTTATGGAGAGTGCTTGATGTGGGGAGGTGTTTTTATATGAATTTAATTAATATTTTTCCTTCGTTTGCTTTTTATCTTTTGTCATGCGGTGGGTTAAAGCATATGATGTTTTGTTTCCTGTTGACTTTTTTGTACTGTGCTTTGTTGCAGATGTTTTCATTAGAAGAATTGTCAAATAACCCGTGGTTAATTGATTGTGGGGTCTGCTTGATTAGGGTTGGCGAGTGGTTGGAAGATTTGTCTATGTAAAGTAGTCTGTCATTAGATTTTCTACCTGTGTTGTAGGGAACGAATTGACAACTCTCAGTATACAAAGAACTGATACACCCCTATTAAGTGGACTGTTCCAGTAGGAATATAAGCATCTATAGTGTTGCTTTCTTTGAGGGTGCTTTTCAGCTTCAGACGAACTTGTAAATATCTATTAGGTTGGTGCAAAAATATTGTCGTTTTCTCACATATGTTACTATGTGAGAAAACGACATTATTTTTGCACCAACCTAATACTTGTATTGTTCTTGTTTAAAATCAAACTTTATACTTTATAAGTGGCCGTTCTATTTCGATAGCCACCCGGACAACATTACAAAAAATATGTACCTTTTCTTACACTGAGTGTGACATCTACGAAATCTACTTCTTCGGGGTTGTTTTTATGTCTATGTCGAAGATATATGAGTGACAAATAAGTGTAGGGATAAAGTAATATAAAAAAAAAAAAAAAAAAAAAAAAAAAAAAAACAGGGACGTGAAAGATGGTTGAAAGAAAGATTAATATTAATGAACTTGAAATAATGAAATTAAATAAAATGGAAAAGAAAAAGAATAAAAAGAAAACAGAAAAATAATACCTTATCTCCTTTTGGACCGACAGGACCTCGAAGTCCGGGAAGACCTGGTGGACCCTGCGCAATAAAAATGAAAAAAAAAATTAGCAAGTCAAACAAATTACAAATATTAGCAGCTCCTCCCCTAAAATATTTTACTACATTCAGCTTTAAAAAACAGTTTTATCCAGATGCATCGAATTGTAGATATCTTACCAAGAAAAGAAATGAAATTATCGATATGAATAGGGATCAGTGGTTGGAACACTGGACTAGAGATCCAAAAATCAGCCCGAAATATTCGGCCAGTGCCTTGTTCCGAAGTTTTACAATACAAATCAATGATTGTAGACCCTTAATTTCTACCTGCGTTATGAGTTATCTACTTCGTGTATTAGTGACTGAACCATCGGCTGTTTTGGTCTCCAGGTTAATGCTCTTCCCAGAGATTGTTTGAAGAAACAGATTTGAGAAATAATATAAATAAAGGTTAAATAAAATGCTTGAAACTGATTTTGGAGCGCTGAAACCAACTTAAAAAAAAAAAAAAAAAAAAAATGAAAACGTTAGATTGGTTCGGCCAATATACTTATGTGTTAAGTACAGTTTTTTTTTTCTCCGATACAAAGTCATCAGGTGGGTGATGAAAAGAGGATTATGTTTTTTTAATCTTCCAGGTGGAAAGAGCTTGCCATTCGAAATCTTGACTCGAACATTGAACACTAGCGCCTACCGGTAAGAAATACACCACCGTCTCACCAACCAAGCAGGTCGCTAAGTATAGAGATTTTCCAAGCGTAGCTTAGATGTGGCACAAGACCGAAAGTACGGGGCACCCAGTGAGGATCGAACTCACTACTCAGTCATAATTATTCTAGCAAGACAAGCTTGCTAACCATTACACTGCCTCGAGGTGCCCCAGGTCGCTAAGTATAAATACAAACTCGGAAACGGACAGAGAATGTCGCCCGAGAGATTAAATTACTCATTAAGAATAAGATAAAAACGTCCAATAATTTAAAAAAAGCACTTTATTAAATCAAGGTAATTTATATTTTGTTAAATCTACAATCAATACTACCTTAGTAGTTGTTATATACTTAGCTTAGTTTAATTTGGCAGATGGCCACAAAAATGGAGTATCCAGTAAGGATAATACTCACTACTCGATCGTACATGATTACACCACGCCTAGGTGATCCGTATTTAAGTTTAGTTTGGCAAAAGGCTGCAGGCAAGAGACAAAAAGTGAGAACTGAACTCATGTATATTTGCTCGTTAACCATTACTCAACGCCGAGGTGTCCCTTATAATAATTTAATACATTAAAGGTAACTACTATTGTGTATGGAATTTGTATGCAACTATATCAACTATTATAAGTAATATAATACGCACATTTCAATAATGAAAACGTTATTCACACATCGGCGTATAAGATGTACCCTAAATTATTCACAATTTTTGGTGGAGACTGTGAAAACTATGACATCACTTTCTTGTATTTTCTAGTTTTATGTGTACGCGCTAATGAGGTATTCAGTTTCGAGGACGCGGTGTAAATTTTTAAAGGTTATTCTAAGAAAAAATACCGTCTTCGAAGTAAAAATAATATTATAATACGGTCAAATGCACACACATGTTGTATCGTGTGTATATGTATTTGATAGCATAAAAGACACGTCATTTTTTGTCAGAAAATATTCATTAGGTGCTTGGTTATCTACCTTAATAAAAATTAAATTACCGAAAGACCTCATTTACTTTTTGAAGAAAATACCGTATTTTCTATGCCGCCAAATTCAATGCGCGCGCATGTGAACAGGTTTTAATTAATTACTACGCAAAATAAAACAAAAACAATGCGTCCATTTTTAGTAAAGCATATTTCAGCAGTCAGTTATTTCCCATTTCATTCCTATTTGCCTTCAGCGCCCTCAAAACTTCTCAAGCTGATTATGTTAGATTTTTGAAGCACAAGAATTGTGTAAGCCAATGATATTATTTACATATATATATATATATATTTGTGGGGGGTAGAGGCTGCTGAAATTTCAGTCACAATAACAAGAGTTTAGCAGTGTGAAATAGAAAACATAGCAAAAGAATTGAACTTGTTTTTTCAAAACACAGAAGGTAAAAAACGGCAACCAGATATACAAAGAATGAGTACACGCGAAGAAGAAAAGAAAGGAAGAGACAAATACAGGGACGCGCACAAGACGTGACACAACGTACAAATGCCGGGGTTGTTGGTCTGAAGACAGAATTATACCAGGCCATAATCGACTGAAGAACGCCGACTCCCTAGAAAAAAGACAAAACACTCGCAGAAATACAAAACACCAAAGAGAGAGAAAAAAAAAATACAGGAACGCTATGTACTGACGCGATAGCTTTCCTTATTTGTCGATTTTATTGGACGAGGCCTATTTTGTCACGTTAATTTTCTTTCAAGAGCGCACAGAGGGGAACGATTATGTTAACGCGTTGGTTTCTAAGCCAGAAATATCAATTTTCCCTGGGTTCTCACTGAGTTAGGTCATTCTACGAGTGCAACTCCTATTGTGTAACCTAGTAAAGTCTGCCGCATGGTCGCGTCATCGGCGACTAAATAGTTTCCTCTACCACGCTTTTCTGGTGAGGAAGGTGACTAGACACCCAGCAGGTTTAAAAACAGGATTTGTCAAAAAGCTAACGAACCGTCATGGAAGGCATATATTGAATTTTGAAGGCACACGTAGAGCCGTGTTTTAAGAAGAAGCCAAACACTTTCAGAAAGAATTTGATTTTTGAGCAGAAAATTGCTATACTACATTCGGCGAAGAAAACCGACGAATATCTGAATAAAATATGTTCAAAAGACTCTTGTTTGGTTAAGAGTTATCTGATTTAAATATCAAATTCTACGAGTGCTATCAATACGAAGTAACCTGTTGTACGATTGTGTCATCGGCGACTAATCTGCTTCCTCCAACAGGCTTTTCTGGTAAGTATGATGTCTAAACACCGCACAAGATTAAAAGCAAGACCTGTTAATAGGAGAATGTACGTTTCTGTAGGGTCAATTGCCATCTAGAACAAGAGCATAGATTGGGCTCCAGAACTATGTAGGTAGGCCTTGCGGTGATGACATAGCATTGCAAGGCGGAGACCTTCTGAGATTAAAGTTAAATGACCAGAGCGGAGAATTCCCCTGATTAAATCAACAGTCACGTGCCCGTCACAAAAGCGAAACTAAAAGTTAGAAGACATCGGCTGTGGTTTTCATCTGGAGATAGTTACGCCCTGTCAGGTATATTTACCCAAGTCACGTTACGCATGAATTACTACCTTTCTAGCTTCCATTCTTATGTGAAACGAACTGGTCAGGTGCGCAGCTGCATAGCGATCCTATGTCCACAGTCCGTCATGGGACTGATCATGACCTAACAGTGGGTCACGTCAAAGCTGACTGTGACTTTCTTTTCACTACTACTTAGGAAGATAAGATAATTATGGGTTTACTTAAGAACCTAATCACATGCTCTGTTCTCTAGAAACAATCATGGCATGCCTGTAACAAGACCGTTTTTTGTCATATCACATAAAAATCGGTCTCGTGACCCACTAGCAATAATTGCACTAAATATCAGAAGAACTTTGTCAGGGTATATAAAACTTTAATAAAACCCTTTACACATACCAAGTATATATATATATATATATATATATATATATATATATAAGTCAACACTTAGAGGCGACAGTCTGTTTCATGCTATATGCAATCGTCAGGCCACATATACTGTTATTTTTCTCGGCTATTTATATATATGCGGGTTAGTGGTGCATTGTGGGTATTCTGTTATGGCGGTTATTTCACCGGAAGTCGTTTGTTTATCTATTTAGGTCAAATTATATTGCTTGTTTTTATTTTTTGTTTCTTATTTTATTTATTTATTTATTTATTAACGTAGTAAAAATTTGTTTATATCACTTATTTAACAGTTTTGTTTTGGTTTGGGAATTTAATTAAAGCTATTTGTTCAGTTTTGAGGTTGATTGTTGTAGTTCATTCTAAGTATTATTTTGGCGGGAACAGTTTTTAATTGATTATCTTTATTTGGGATTGGTTTGTTTATTTATTTACTTGGATGAATTTAGGTTAATTTATTTTACTTGTATATTTTCTCTTTTCGGTTTTCGATTTTTAAGTAACATAGTATTTATTTATGTTTTATTTCTATTTTTTTAATTGTTATTTTGTTTATTAGTATGTTTATTTGTTTTTATTTTATTTTTTCCGTTTTTAATTTTTTAGGTTACGTAGTAAAAATTTATTTTCATGTCTTCATTTTGAGATGAGCTCGGATCTTTTGTTTAATAATTTATTTTGGTCGGGGAAAGTAATGATAGTTATTTTTTCCTCCGAGCAAAGTTTGCAAGTTTTTGATTGGTTATTGTAGGCTGATGATTTTTTCCTTATCTTCCAAGATATTTTTGGTGTGATGTTCGTTTTGTTTTTAATAAAAATTAAAATCAAAACTTTAATTAAATTCCCAGACCAAAACAAAACTGTTAAATAAGTGATATAAACAAATTTTTACTACGTTAATAAATAAATAAATAAATAAATAAAATAAGAAACAAAAAATAAAAACAAGCAATATAATTTGACCTAAATAGATAAACAAACGACTTCCGGTGAAATAACCGCCATAACAGAATACCCACAATGCACCACTAACCCGTATATATATAAATAGCCGAGAAAAATAACAGTATATGTGGCCTGACGATTGCATATAGCATGAAACAGACTGTCGCCTCTAAGCCTGTTGCCTCTAAGTGTTCACTTTTATATTTACACACGCTCTATCTCTGATATTGAGCACTTTATTCCATAAATATAGCACACCTTAAGACTATATTTCTTTATATATATATATATATATATATATAAAAAGATAGATAGATAATATTAGTGTTCAATATATATATATATATATATAAAAAGAAAGAACAGTAAGATATATAATCTGGTGTTCTTATTGATATTTTTATTTTTACAAAATAGTGCTCAATGTAAATTTACAGAGCATTAATATTATAAATTAACTAATTTAAAATATGTTTTTTTCGCTACCAAGTAATAACCATGTTCCAAAAACAGAATTTAATTTTGTAATTAAATTAAAGCGAATTTTGAAGTTACTCCAAAATTGGCTTGAGGATGAAATGGAACTAATGTTTTTAATTTAATTATTACTGTGAAGCGAAA
>OZ010586.1:23181517-23206517 GCA_963932145.1 Acanthosepion lycidas | reverse complement strand
AAATAAACGATTTACGTATTGACCTTTTATCCGCATTAAAAAAAAAAACGCCGACATATTTACGAATATTTAATTGTAGAGTTACATTTGATTACATAAATTAACTTAGCTGATAAGATAAATACAGAATTCATTGAAATGTATTTCCTTTTGTTAAAAATACAGTTGTACTTCTAAGATACCAGAAAACATTAAAGCAAAGCAAGTCTCAATTATCCTATTGAGGAAACGCATATCTGTCGTTGGAAACGGTTTATTAGTTTTAAAAAATACAGGTTCAATTCCTGTCGGGAGGCATCATTTCTTTACTAAAACTTTCTATCTCTAGATCAGTATACATTAATTTCATCGTAACCCCACCAAAAAAAAAAAACAGATGTCTACTCAAACACATGTACCCAGTAAATATAATGTTTCTAAAAGAAGAAGAAACAATGGTGACTCGAAGGAGTCCATTGTTGAAAAAAAATGATACTGTTTAACGTTTCGTATACGAAAATAAAGTTAGCAGGTATAGATTTCGAAATGCCCCAACGAGAGATGTACATTTATTAAGTAGGGTAATTGAGATTTGCTTTGCTGTAATGGCTTCTTGTAGCTTAATTGTACCACACGCTTGGCTTGAAAGTGGTTTATCAGTTGTACTTCTCCGATCCGGCAACTTTTATAATCCGACACCTTTTGAATCTCCCACTGTGCGTGTGACAATATAGTCTTTGGAATTGGTTTCAAACAGTGCTTTGAATCGTAGTTTATCTACGTATAAGCCGAACTTTAAACCGAATATGTAAAAACTTAACCCATCGTTAACTCTCAGTTGGATAGTTTCGATGTTTGTTTTGGCATAACAATACATAAATTTAATTTTTCCTGAAGCTTATAAATTATATTTAAAAGCAGGAACAAATTTCATTAAATAAATCGTTCAATTTTTTACACTACTTGTAAAATCTTTAAATATCGATACACTGTTACCATCTATTATGCATTGTTATTATTTGTCATCAATTCTAAAACAGAAAGTGCCAGAGGTCGGGCCTTTTTCCCTGGGGGGTGGGGTCCCCTAGAGTTTAGCTTCTGTTTCACGACATTTTATGTAGTCAGATCAAATGGCCGGATGAAAGTGGTACAACCTTGTATGAAAGAAACAAGATGCGTTGAGTGACAGTAACGAAGTCAAACGTTTCATTTTAGGGAAAAAGAAACTGGAAATGATTTTATGACATAAATTATAATATACATGCTCACCTAAGTCTTTTGCATTTAAAAAAAACCCCAAAAAACAAGACATTTATTTCATTTATTCGATCATTCATTCATTCAAAAAAAAAAAAAAAAAAAAAAAAAAAAAACAATAAAAAAACAAAAACAAACAAAAATCATATACCAGGAAAAAAATAACGCAAGCAATTCAGTTCTGTTAATGTTTCATATTTTTTCTAGCTATTCACATCTCTACTGACATCAAACGAGACAAAAAAACATTCAGGAACAAAATAATTACAACACCTGTTAATTTTCGATATTTTGGAGGGGAGTGCAGTCAGGAACTTGCTTCAGAGGAAGGCGGCGCATGAAGCTTGGCCATTATGACTGCCTCCAGCCTTCAAACACTCACTCACCTGGTGGCGAAGTCGCTGCTGTAAAGAGCGCGAGATTTAACTTCTATGCACTGCAAGACTGGCAAGGAAATGTGTGTGTGTGTGTGTGTGTGTGTGTGTGTGTTTAAGAGAGAGAGAGAGACAAGAGAAAGAGAAAAATTGAAAGAGGTGAGGCTGGAGACAAAGAAATACAGTATGACCGGAAGCAGACGCAACAGAACACTGGACGAAATCAGCTGCGCATGCTCTCAACTTTGGATGGCGATTACAATCGATTCCAAGTGGGTGCAATTCAAATAACTTGTTTTTTCTAAGTTATTATTTTACGTTATTTTATATTTTATACCATTGTGCAGAAAAATCTTTTTCATATCCAAACTTTTAGCTACATCTTTCTTACTTTTAACATAATAACAAAGATGTTCATTCTAGTAATTCAAGAAATAGTGCCATTATTTTATATCAGATATTCACACATAAAAATTATTCCCAATATTAATATTAGGCTGATGCGAAAGTACACAGCGTTTCCCCCCCTTTCAATATTAGGAAAATCTTAGAGGCATCTTTGAAGTTTACTCAGCAATTTATTACATGTGCAAGAAACCAGATGTACTATATCACAAACACACACAGATATATATCTCGAAGCTACAAGTCATCGTGGCTGAGAGCTTAAGCGTGCTGGTTCAAATTGTTGATCACGCTAGATAACGCGATCTCTCTCAGAAACTGTAACTAAGGTCTGCTCATCATAGTTGCAGTATAAACCACAGTGGCAAGCTTTGTAAATATTTACACCCTCTGCATACATTCATACAAACATATCTATCTACTCGTGTGTATTTATATAAGCTCCAGGTTCGATGAGAACGAATATATAATAATATAGTTTAAATTTAACGTAGGTCATATTTAATTGGTTGATCGGAGTAAAGACCACAAACCTTATAACCGCCCAACTTTGTTTTTTTGTTCTAAAAAGAGGTTGTATTTTGCTTTTAAATCTAAATAAATCATTCACTCGCTAGTAATTCACAATTGCCTGATGAGATGCATTGACATGCATTGGAACTTCACTGCAATTGTGTGGCGATTTTGACATGTTTTCACTGTAATAGCCTAAAATAAATAATGAATAATAAAATTATTTTTGTAATAATTTTGACAAAAACTAAGCTAAATAAATAATATATATATACATACATATATATATATATATATATATATATATATATATATATATATATAGGCATATGCATCAGTTCATACATATATTTGTAAATATGCATTCTCCCTAAAATGTATATGTGTGCTTCTATCTGTGTCTGTGCGTGTGTCTGTGTATGTGTGTGTGTGCACACTGTGAAGCTGGAATGGGAGTTACTCACCTGCCAATGTTGAGAGCACCTGCACGCTATGTATTTATAAAAAGAAAATGACAACAATGTGACATTTTTGTAATTTCACCACGAAAACAACAAAAGAGTTGCACGAATTGTAAGACAGGACAGGACAGCACTGAGAAGATCTGAATCAAAAGGCAAGGATTTAGAAAAAAAAAAAAAAAATATATATATATAGCAATAAAAAACAGTTTTCTCAAAAAACAAGGAACGCGACTTGCAGCAGTGGACGCTGGACGGCGCTTCAGCCCCTAAACGATGAGAGCGTGTTAAAGAATGAGATCTACAGAAGTGGTCGCTTCACCTCACGAGAAAAGAAAATGTTCAGACAGTCTGGATTTTCAGTCTAAAACCAATTCCGTTGCAAATCAGTAAGACATCTCTTGACTGACTTAAAATTTACGTGTAAAACCGCTCACTCGAAATCGGTCGAGATATAAGATGATTGAACTTTTATTGATTTATTCACTATATATATATATATATATATATATATATATATATATATATATATATATATATGAATACAGACAAAAGAAAAAATTTATTTTAGCCAACGCAATACGTTCGCTGATTGATTTCATCAAGGCGGATATAAGGATTTTTCAACAAGTATTTATAAACAAAAGAAAAAGTGTCGATAGTTTTTCAAAAGTTTGAAATGTAAAAGACGTACATAAATATTCATCAGGCTAGCTGAAATGTCGAGGTAAATTATGGAGGCTGCTAAGTGGCGTAAGTTAATGTCTAATAAACGAAATTGAGTAAAAGATATTGTTGATTTTTTTATGCAAGTAATATTTAAATTATTTCAGTATTCGATAAATTTATGTAGTATATATTTTAAATAACACTTTTCTTTACATACGCTTTATTTCCGATATTGAGCACTTTAACCCATAAATATAATTGTAGATATATAATTTTTTTCTCGCAGTGCAAATCGTGTTTTCATTGTCAATCAACCCTATTAATATATTCTTCTAATGATGTGTTCATCGAAAGGGATCTCCAAAGAAAGAATGCCTTCATGTATGTTTAAATCCGTGTATATGTGCTGTGATAACAAATTTCTAAAAGAAAGTTTTATAAACCCAATTAAAGACGAGTACTTCAGCTCGTGATCATGCAGAACTAATGAATTTATTTTTATTTTGTTAGCTGAGGATTTAAGATGAAAAATTAACTTGATTGCTTGAATTGTTAACAGGATCGACTTCCGAATTCCTTTAGTCCTTATATTCAGAGACAAAAAATTAGAGGTGTGAACCGTTTTTTTTATTTTAACAAAAGATAAGTGAATTACACAACTTAGATTAATATCTTCATTAAGGACATCTACACGGTTTAATGCCTAATATTTTCCGACTAAGTTGCTCGCTCGCATAAGATTCAACCACTAGGTTAGTGAAAATGTTTTTTAGCATTTTTTATGACAACATTACAGTAAAATCCTTGTCTGTATGACAACATGGATATATAGTTATGCATGATGTCTAGCTTTGTCTGACAGAAACTCACGACAGTAGTAATGTTTTGAGAGAAAAGCCTGTTAATTACTGTTGTACTATGAGGCGAACACCCCATGCCCCCCCCCCACAAAACGAAAAATCAGGTTTTTTAGACTGAATCCAGCCATGTCAATATTGGTGACGCCACTTCTCCAGCTTTCATACTTTGACACCGGAAGTGAAAGCCGCTCAGCGATGCGCATGTGCTGACAGCACGCTTCCGTGTAATATTAAAAAAAAGTACTACTCCGCTTTGATTATCGGCTGATTTGTCTGTAAAAAAAAAAATCTTTGTCTTTCTTTTTTTTTTTTTTTGAAGAAGGCTATAGAAGAGGGTAAGTAAGTGCAATATTGAAGGGGTCAGGAAAAACTGGTGAGACTTGGTGAAGATGAAGAAGAAGTTATTTTTGAGAGAACAAAAGGAAGATAGAGCGGAAAAAAAAGAACATGGATTTAGAGCTTTAGAAAAAAATGAATAGTAAGATGAAAGCGTGAAGATGACGCGTCAAAGAGAGAAAGATGGATTTTAATTATAAATAATTGCGTCATTAAAGGCAAAAACAACTCTTCAGTATCGAAGGATAAAACGAAAAATGAACTATCAATATTTCTGAGATGAGGTATTATGCACACTATTTATATTGCTCGGACTATCATCCTCAACTATGTTGCCATATTTATCACAACGTTTAGGACGATGTACGCTCCGGCCTTCTTCAGATGGTTGGAATGTCGAACTGAACCCTTTATTTCGCTCGCTAGACTGCTCTAGTTCCACATGCCATGTCTAATGGATGTCAGTTATCAGTTATCCCCTGTTAATTCCCCTCTTCTGCACCGCCTTAACGAGGTACTGAACTCACATTCTTTGGGTCCTGTCACTGGATGTAACTAACTCATATATCTGCTGACGAGTGAACGGAGTGATTTCCGGAGGTCCGTCGACGAAACTCCGGAGTCAGATTTCTGAAGGTAACATCAATCAGCTAAGTGACAAGCCTTTTACTTGTATTATATATATATATATATATATATATATATGTGTGTGTGTGTGTGTGTGTGTGTGTGTCCTGATGCATAGATAGATAGCGAACTGATAACTTAGAATTAATGCTTATATATATATATATATATAATTTGCCATCCTCGTAAGTTTGCCTCCCTGTGTCTTTTCTATAAATACTTTCATGATAATTGTTCGGATGAGCTCTTCGCAATGGTGAGTTGGTCTGACTTCAGTCTGAAGTCGGACGACCGGCTGAACTCTCTGCCTTCGGGCGGGGAGGAACCCGAACGAGGCTACGCCGAAGGGCGGGGGTCTCTTTCGGGGAGGTAAACCGACCCTGAACCTGTTTATAAGGGTTTTAAAAGGGCATATTTTTGGCCGAGCCCACGGGCTCGGAGATCCCATGTATAACAGGCCTTGTGCCACATGATGCCCTCGTTTGGGGGTGACTGAATATCGCTCTTCGCAATGGTGTCGAGACTATTTGAATTTAAGCGTAGTACTAGACTGCCGACAAGGTCTCATCCACTTACAGTTGGTTAGATGTACTTCTCACTTGAAGAATTCGCTTCCGGTTCCATGCTTTCCAGCCAACTTTAATCTAGAAAAATTTAAATGCAATGTCAACCGCTGTCTACTGTCCTCCTGATTGCTTTTCTTTTCGTTCTCGCTCCTTAGCAATATTTTTATTTCTAACTCTTCCACGCCCAGTAACCCTTGTGTCTCAGTGGTTTTACTGCCTTGCATTGGCTGAACTCGATTAAATATCTATCTATCTATCTATCTATCTGTGTGTATGGAAATTTGTATTGGCAGATAGATAAATGCTAGCGAAGAGACTGAGAGATATTGTTAGATAAGATATGAAGTGAGGTATATTCAGATGGATATATAAAGGCAGGTGGAGACAGATAGAGAAAAAGGGCGGTTTTACATATGGATAGAAATGGAAGTAGTTTTCTATTCTTTTTTTACCAGAAGTAGATGAATATCGAACTTGTTGAGTATGACTAATATGTCAACAAATCGGGGCATTTAGTGCTATTAAAGTGAGAAGCTTGCTGAGAAAACTAGGGGCCGTTTATTTGCATTGGTGACGGGGAGAATGTGCGTAGCATCAAGTGAAAAGTGACAGCATTCCATTGTGCAACATACTAATGAAAAACAACTTAGCAACAATAAATAACAGTAAGATATATTAAAGGCATTGTATATATATATATATATATATATATATATATATATATATATATATATATATATATGTAAAGGTTTAAACACTAATATTCCATGGTTATAATTTATTACATTGGAATCTTAATTACGATTTAATTCATCAGACCTATATACATATATATGTTATATACTGTACATATGAACACTAATGGGCATATCACAGTCCTCATAAATACATTGGGCACTATTATAAGTGGGGGTAATATGCTGTTCAAGTAGTCCACCATTAGCAGTGGTTTACCTACTTCACGCCGTTGGCGAGTATTGTATTTTGTTGATGTTATAAAGATTACAATTTCATTTCTTACCTCTGTTTTGGTTATTCCTCATTCAGTAACATTTTCTAAGTTACAATAATATATATATATATATATATATATATATATATATATATATATATATATATATATATATATATATAAGGCTCAAAGAATGCCTGAAGCTATGACTGACAAATGCAAAAATTGCACTTGAAGATTTGGAGAATGCTGCTTTGGATCGTGACAGCTGGATGTGTTCCTTAAAAACAGGTGTGCATTTGAAGATTAGAGGAATAATCATCACCAGTTCGAATGTGCGTGGCATCTCGTGACAAGTGACAGCATTCGTATTATCGGTTTGGAAGGGGGACGTTACCAGCGTGCGGCACCTTTGGAAAGTGCCTGAAAACCATGCCACGGGTTGATCCAAGCCTTGTGAGTGAAATTGGGTAGACGGAACTCTTGAGGGTCGTCGATAACTGTGCTGGCACTGTCACAAGTCGTGGGCGAGGGTTTGAGTGTGCTGGTGTTGTTCAGATTGTTCATCACGCTAGATAACACGCTCTCTCCTAGAAACTGTAACTAAGGTCTGCTCAGCATAGTTGCAGTAAAAAACCACAGCATTGAACAGTGTTGCTGTGGATGTTGAACAAATACAAATGTGCCTGAGCGAGAGTCTGCAACAGGAATTGGCTAGCGGCCCTAGTAGACGTGTATCCTCGAATACGATATATATATATATATATATATATATATATATATATGAGCTATTATAAAAGTGAACATAGAAGTCAACACTTAAAGGCGACAGTCTGTTTCATGCTATATGCAATCGTCATGCCTCTAAGTGTTGACTTCTATGTTCACTTTTATATTTACACACGCTCTATCTCTGATATTGAGCACTTTATTCCATAAATGTAGCACACCTTAAGACTATATTTCTTCATATATGAGCTATTATATATACATATATATATATATATATATGTGTGTGTGTATGTGTGTGTATTTATGAGTACTAGAAAGTATATGTGATTCGAGTGTATACAATAGGGTGTTGAAAGGTTGTCAGCCTATTCCACTTCCCCAAATATGACCGAACATCTCAATATTGTGGATTAGCTATCTGACAAAACTGTTCCTCTATCATAGATTTTGAACTCTTCCCTCTTATCAGCTTGATTAAGAAGTCACAAATGACATCTCCCAGCCCACACTCGTCCCAAACCAAAATATTTTGATTGAGACTGATTGGAGTTGGTGCTTTGAGATGTTATGCTCAATTAAAGGCTCATTTTAAAATTCCCAGCTGGTTTATTGGGCACTGTCGTACATTACTACAAAAGTTAAGTAGAATTTTTATTTATAGCAACCCTGAACAAATGAATTACAAAAAAAGTAAAAGTCACAAGGGACAAGACTTTAAAAAATAGCAAGGGCCACGGATGTGAAGATAAAGCTGAAACCATAAATCATCTAAGTGAATGTAGCAAAAACTTGTATAAAAGTAGACATGATTGCGTAGGAACGAGGATAGAATAGGAATTGTGAAGCCAGTTTTGATTTGACGAGGCATACAAATGGCATTAACACAAAACAGATGTTACACTGGATAATTAAGATTCTTGGCGACTTTGAAAATTAAAAGGCTCATCCCAAAAAGACCGGAAGATCTATCTTAAACAAAATCATGAAAATCTCTTAAATAATAGACTTTGCTTTATCAGCAGACTACGTATTGGAACCGTAAAAAGAGAATAATAATAATAATAATAATAATAATAATAATAAAACGGAATGAAAATCATTACCTTGTGAATTGTCAAAGTAACAGTTAAACCCATGATCACCGGCATACTTAAGCCATTACTAAAGGATTTGAAAAAAAAGAAAAGAAAAAAAAAAGTAAGAATTGTAACTATGACTCGTAGGACATACAGAAGAGACGAACTCTCTTGTAGTGATAGCATTTCTAGCTTATTAACCATCACGCTACGTAATTTCCATTCCGGAGAATAAAACTAACGCCACATCACTTTGAAAGTTAAGCAACGATGAGACTGCTCACTACCTAGATGAGTGACTAGGTGCTGTAAGATTTTGTGCGGTGGTTTAATGGATAATCGCTCGGAACTGTTAATTGGGGGGAGGTGGGTGGTAGAGTTTCAATTCCAGTTGGGTTCGTTATAATCACGCGCAAATACCTTTTGGTATTTTCTCCCCTAGCTATGTAAAACTTGTATCAGTAAACCATTATCACCGGCCCTAAAATTCTTATTTCGACTTTAAATAACATGCAAAGGGTTGATAAGCCGTAGAAAACGAATCAATTTTGGAGAATAAAGAATAACTAATTTGATGTAAAATCTAATAGATTAATCGTGAAAGAAAGAAACTTTCTAAGCTTTCACGGTTATCAGTTTTATGACACGGAGACACTTCCTATTAATGCCCTTGGGTAATCAAGATTCCACTTATCCACATTAAATACTTTTTGATTTCCAGGAGAGAGACACATCGTGGCTTTTCTGGCTAACGATTTCCGTTGACATGAATTTTTCCAATTCATATTATTATATTATATTATTATATTGAATCACTTGCTAGGCCTGCTGCTAGGAAGTTGGAATCTCTGTGTTGTGCTAGACAAATTTTCTCGCCAGATTCTGTTTGAAATATTTATAGTTTACCATTGACCCATGCATTGAATATCGCTTCTATGTCTGGCTTAGTGGCTCTGCTATGTATTTAGAGATTCTTGATAAAATATAGAGAAGAATCTGCAATATTATTGATTCTGACCTGGCATCTCGACTTCAGTCACTTTCTCACCGTCGGAGCGTAGCTTCGCTATACCTTTTCTATAAATACGTTCATAGTAATTGTTCTGATGAACTTTTTTCTATGGTTCCTAGACTTTACGGATTTAAGGTGCAGTACCAGATTGGCGGCAAGGTCTCATTATTTTATATTTGAAATAGCTATGTGTTACCGTAAGTTCTATGCTAACAGTTCCTTCTCTTACACTTCTCGCTTGTGGAACTCTTTTCCGGTTTTTTGCTTGCTAATCAAGTTTGACCTTCAAAAATGTAAATATAATATCAAACGTTATCTATCTTTTAATTCTTGTTCTTTTAATACTCATTCTCCTTAACAGTGTTTTATTACTCACATATAATTTAATACTCAGTAATATCTTGCGCCTTAGTGGCTTTATTGCCTTTCTTGTGAAATGATTAAAAAATGATAGAGAGAGAAGAAATCCTTACGTGATTAAAAAAAATGTAATCAGTTATAGAAGGAAATGAAAGAATGAGAAAGAGAAAAAAAGAGTGAAACTGAGAGGAGAAAAGAAAAAGAAGAAAGAAAGAAAGAAAAATGAAGAAAGAAAGAAAGAAAAAGGAATGAGCCTTCATGTCAATAAAAAAAGTAAAAGAAAAATGAGGTGGGGAAATATACTGAAGCGACCCTTAAGTTAGCAGAAAAAAAAGGTGTAGATGTAGAAGATAAAAAGAGAGAACCAGAGAAAGATACATAAAGTACCCTTACGTCAAGAGAGGAAGGAGAGGGGGAGAGAGAAAGCGCGGGAAAGAGCGAGAGAGAATTAACATTAATAATAATGTGTAACGTTCGCCGGCGGCGCATTGTGCGCATGTGCAAAAAGGCCATCCATGGTACGAATGTTTCGCTGTGTCACGAGAGAAAAATGAGAGAATTAAACAGCATCAACAATAACAATATGGTGAATACAGTGCATACGATACGTGGCGAGCAATGTGTTAATGTAAGGTACACAAACTGCACAGCAGATGAATTAAAACATATCCGTCATGATATCAGCGAGCACGGTACAGCCAATCAAAGTTCATCATTCGCAAGGAGTTGGGCATTCATCATTCAATTCAATTCCATGCTTTTTAACCAATAAGATGGTTAACTTTTTTTTTTAACCAATCAAACACTTTGAAATATTTTTTTCTTTCCTTTTACGTCAAAAACACACTTTTCTGTTTACAAAACGCATGCCTTTCTCAATAAATATGCCTCAATACGAAACGAAGATAGGATGAATTTGTTGTTTCGTTTTAGTCTTTTAAATAGACATTAAAGTCAGGATTCGAAATTCAGCCTTTGAACTGGTTTCGAACACTGACCATCGATAAACACGCAACTATCTTAATCAATGTTGCAGGTCTAGTTCAAACTTATCTTTGACTTTTTAAGCTCATACACACTTAGAAATATACATGATATATACTTATATTCTTTCTAGATGATAAATATAAGAGGGGATGCTGAAACGTTCTCAAGCCGATAAGAACAACCAAAAGCCATGAAACGACCCCCTATTCCATATACTCACTTTACAGTTTAACACTGGACATTTTCAAAACTTTCAACACATCCTTATATATACTCGAAGAACGTGACTCAAGCTAGTCTGACTGATCAATTTATTGGTGTAAGGGAGTCAGTGGTATCCTACATAGGTGACTTTATGTTAGAATGACCAACGATTAGTAAATAAATTGATTCTTAGTGGTCGCAGTTATCAGTTTATTAAGCTAATCAAGCAAGCCATTAGTTCTGTAGCCAGTTCGATCCTTACAGGGGCTCAATATTTGTAGCCATGTACCAGATGAAGGTAAACCTAATTAAGCTAATAAAACAGTCCATTAGTTCTGTAGTCAGTCTGATCCTCACAGGGGGTTCATGATTTGTAGCCATGATGTGGACCAGACGAAGGTAAACACAGTTAAGCTAATAAGATATATTAATTATTTATTGGAGTCTAAAGGCTTTTTGCTGAATGAAATATAATAATCAAACCATATAATAATTATCATTGTGTATTTAAATATTTCCGGTGTATTTCTTTATATATTTCCTGTCCCGTCTCTAGTGCCAAGGGAGGTAAATCAAATTAAGTTAGTAAATTTATGAGTGATTACTTCCTTTAATCGTTTTAATAATCTATAAAAATAAAATATTTATCCGTATTTAGACAAAATTAGATCCCAAGCAAGTTGTAGGAGATTTCGAAGTCGTCTGGATTCCATGGGTGAAGCTAATGGCAATTTTATTGAATAAATTTACTTTTTAGTATTTCAAGATATTTTTGTGCAATTTTGGTAAATATATCTGTTAAAATGAGTGTCAGTGTTATTTTCATTTCTGCGTAATTTAGACGACAATTTATCCATCGTACTCATATATATATATATATATATATATATATATATATATATATATATGAATAAAAAATCTACTGTTGGCTGGGTTAATCTCAGGCTAAACATAGAAATATAAGTAAAAGGCTCAATACACTATTCTGAAAATATAATATGTAGATTAGATTAAAATGATAAAATATGAAAATGTATACTCTTAATCACCATCTAGGTTTCTACCATTAGGTGCTATCAGGTGGTGAATTAAGTTTTGTTTTCTAGTGCCTCGTAATTCTTTTTTGAACCGGAAGATTTACTGAAGTGAGGAGGGTGTGGGAAAAATAGTGGTGCAACCTACTATGCAAAAATTCTAGGTCACGCATTCGCTAAAAAAAAAGCGTACCTTTGCCAAGTATGTATGATTATATGTACATATTATTAAATAAAATAGAAACATTCCTAGCTAGAATGAGATCGAGAGTCATTTTCGCTTTGCATAAATATGCTACCAAGGAGAATACCGAAAAGTCACAATTTAAATCCAGGAAACACCTGCCCGTATTGGAAGAACTATCTGGGTTCGAAAAAGATATAATAGTCATAATGGACAGAATAAAGTTTAGAAAATATACAAGTACGTTCTAAATGAACCTCACTGCGAAAGTGAAAGAAATAAATAAAACAAGGAATATTTTAGTAAAGCTTGATAAAACCAAAATATACAGTATGAGCCTGAGAACTTACAAAAAGAAAATGTCTGACGAAGCTTCTTGTATTGGAGAAATTAATAAAGAAGCCAAATATATCACAGACAAAATAGGCATCAGTGATAGAGTCCAGACTATATGGGAAAAACCATCTTTTCTGGCTGTCAAAGATCGCAAAGATTATTTTCGTAACTGTTCTACATTGGGTAGAATAAGCCGAAAAATAATACAAAACACATGCGATCTGTTGAGAGTGGTTACACAGGTAAATCAATGGCAGGGAACACATGAGTGTATTTCCTGGTTGAATATTACTGAAAAAGATAAACAAATATTCATTACATACGATATTAAAAACTTCTATCCATCCATTTCGAAGCAAGGACTGTTGGAAGCATTACATTATGCTAACGTTTTTCTGGCTATTTCATTAGAGCGTAATACTTCATTTCCATAAGTCTGTCTCAATATATAACGGAGAATCATGGATATCAAATCAAACTTGTGCCTTTGATGTTGCCTAGGGATCTTATGATGGGGCAAGATTTCCGAGGTAATGGTTATGTACATATTAAGTAATATCAGCAGGATTGTACACATAGATAACCATGGCCTCTGCAGAGACGGTGGGCTGATTATAGTGCCTAAAAATATGAGCTAACGATGTAATTAGGAAAAAACTGTTTAATCTCTTTAAAAGCTTGAACTTAGAAATTACCGTTGAAGTGAATATGAAATTTGTTCAGTTTTTATACAATTCATTTTATTGGAAGGTACAGTCTCACCACACATGAAACAAAAATCAATGCTAAAATACGTAAACACCAGGTCTAACCACCCGAATAGTGTAATCAAACAAATCCCAAAGGGAATTGAATCCCGATTGTCAAGGAATTCTTTCTTTAATGAAAGGAAAAAATTGCATTGAGGAGAGAGGGGCATAAAACTGACCTAAAATTTAATCACCAAGTTAACCAAGTAAATACAAAAAATAACAAAGAAAATAAGAAAAGAAATAAAATATGGTTCACCCCCCCCCCACCTATTGAATTTGCAAGTGGAATCAAACATAGGAAAACTTTTCCTTCATCTAATCAAGAAATATTTCCCGAAACCTTCAGGACTGTCAAAGTTTTCAACAGCAACACTATAAAACTGAGTTACAGCTGCATTGGAAATTTGGAGAACCATTATCAAGGGGCAAAATACGAAGTCTATGAGGGTAGATGATGATATCAACAAATATTATAATTGCAGAGACAAAAGCAAATCTCCATTGAACGGACAAAATACAGAAAACAATTTATCAGGCTGAAGTTGAAGATGTGGATGGACAAAAAGAAAGGATTTACGTGGGAAGCATCGAAGTACCCTTCAAAAAATATGTTACAATCATATATTTCTTCATTGAAACTACAAAACCATAGATATAACACGAAACTTACGGACTACGTCCGGAAATTCAATGAAAAAAAGTAACAAAAATCCAGACGTAAGGTGGTGGGTAGTGAAAAAAAAAGGGAAGTCGGAGCGAAATCGAGGCAGCAGTTGTAGATTGTACCAAGAGGAAAAATTGACTATTGTGTTACATCCGGACAGAAAACAACTACTAAACAAACGATGAGAAATAATGTCAAAGTTTAGACATATAAATAAATACACTCTTGGCATTTACGAACTCGGACGGATGAAAATAATTTTTTGTATACTTTTTCTATAAAAATTACGAGGAAAACTAAACTTCATCCACCACCTGATGACACCTAACAGTAGAGACCTAGGTAGTGATTAAGGGTACACATTTTCACACTTTATAATATATATATATATATATATATATATATATATATATATATATATATATATATACACTTTATTATAGGATATTACATAAGAACATGTATAAAAATCACTACATAAATGCACTCATGTTGCGAGGTATATCATTGCGTCTCATCAGCTGGTAGTAAATGAGGATTATATCATATATATATATATATATATATATATATATATATATATATATATATATATATATATACACGTGCGTGTATGTGTGTGTTAGTGTGACAGGTTTTTATTACTTCAAACGTTATTTTTAGTTAACTCTCCATTCTTTAAAAAGTGTTTTTCTTTCGCGGTAACAAAGCCAAGTAAAATTTAAATTTGAAGTTAAGCTTTCCTGTATTTTCAGCATTTCCCTTGATGAATAATAATAATCGATATTTTTTGATATATCATCCTCTCCCCTACATATATATACATATTTTTTTCACCCTGTACAAGGCCCAAGAGGTACTCGAGGTAGGGGGTTACAGAGTAATAGACACAGTTTATGGGGATATGTGTTGGAGATAACGGTTGAACCTAGACTTGTACAATTTAATATATGATGCTATCATTATCTGCGTACAATACAGAAAGCAATGGATAGTGACGAACCGTATATGTATAGTACGTAATCCACGGAAAATCGCCTCCAGATTTTAGAAACAATTTAAATTTTTAAAATTTTTTTCTTGTTATTGCTTGAAAAAGAAAACCTCGAAATGTTTGCCTAAAAGATGAAAAAAATGCGTTAATTTATTGGACTGCTAATCCTTAATTTCATTGGCAATATTTTACTCTGGAACATATGCAACTTTCGAGACATTGGGGGCGCAGCTTCCCACCTAATGAGAAATATATTTGATTTAGCAACTTACGGATCTGATGACTCAGAGTTTAATGGCTTTGAGAACATTTAAATTGATTAAATTTGTTTATATGGTCAATATATAATATATAATATATATTATACAATTATTATTAAAACTTTATTGTTTTCTACTTGTAATAATTTAAAATTACATTTAATTGCACCTTCAAGAGAAATATCTCTTCCCGGCTCTATAGATCAATAAATCGGTTTTGGCACACACACTGACACGGCTTATGGCCCCATCACATTGAAACACCGGTTCTCGTATGAACACCGAAGTTAAGCAAAATCAAGTCTAGCCAGTACCCACATGGGTGACCGCTTGAGAATAACAGGTGCAGTAAGCTTGAATGTGCTTGTGATCTAAGGGATAACAGTTCGGAACTGGAAATCTGAGAACAGAGTTCCAGTCGGGTTTGTTATATTCGCTTACCCGTAAATACCCCGGCTATGGGTTAATTAATAGGACTTATATCAGTAAATAGTTGTTATCTTGCAAAATAATTCTTAAAATCTAAAAATATTTTCTGACTTCAACCTGCAATGAGTTGATCAAACAATCAATCACATACACGCACGCACATACGATCATTCTATATTTTTTCATGCTTGTCCATGCAGACATATTTCATCGCCAAAAGTTGATGGAACGTGGGCATGCGCAATAAAACCAAAGTGATATTTCTGACGTGCAAAGCATTATGGGATACAATTTTTTTTTACTTTCCACAAATTGTCAATCGAAAATAAGTAACTTGAATTGCAGAATATTTCTGCGTACACATTGACAAATGCAATATGTCTTTATTGTTACATCGATAAAAAAAACATTATTAGCATGAAGATGTATTTTATTTTCCGAGGTAGTAAAGAATATCAGAACGTTTTACACCTTTTCAGTTACCCGCGAATATTAGACTATAAGATTGCCTATAATATATATATATATATATATATATATATATATAAGATAATCCTAAGGAGCCAAGCAAACCTACCTGGGTTTCACCTAAACGGATCTTTAGGGTAATGCCCAGCCAGGATTACCCTGAAGATCCGTTTAGGTGAAACCTAGGTTTGTTTGCCTGGCTCCTTAGGTTTTGCTCTACTTAGTGTATTGAGCACTTTATCTAATTGTCTTTTTAGTCATTTTGGATTTTTTTTTCTTTGGACTTGGAGCTTGAACACTGGACGATTGTTTTCGTCTTGTTTTTTTCCATTTTTTTTATTCCCTATTTTTCCTCGGGTACCGATTTGTTCTACTGCAAGTTGAGCTAGCCGAAGTTTTTCCAAACGAGTACCACCATTATATATATATATATATATATATATATATATATATATATATATATATATATATATATATATATATATGAAAAAAAAACATTAAAAATCCATCACCGAAGTTTTTATAACAATATTGGACTCTACTCTGAGCAATAAGAATGCATTTCGTTTTCAAGTCTTTTTTCACTGCTTTTTGAACTGTCACAGATGAAACTCCTCTCCCACGAGCCAAACGTCTTATGAACTGAGTTAGATCTTTTCTAATTGATCTCTTTAGCTCTAAGTTGAAATGATGATCCCTCTTCCTGTTGTGACATCCTGATCCAGTTTTCCTCTATACTGTTCCTTCTTTTTAAAAACTTATTTGCCGTTCTCTTGCTGGTTTTTTGAATAGATTTTGAAGATGGAAGTGTATGAATGTTGGTACCGTTACTTAAGGACTAAATGATCTTTTTACTGTGACTATTGCTCA
Organism: Acanthosepion lycidas; assembly: GCA_963932145.1. Lineage (NCBI taxonomy): Eukaryota > Metazoa > Mollusca > Cephalopoda > Sepiida > Sepiidae > Acanthosepion > Acanthosepion lycidas. The sequence goes on along the minus strand of OZ010586.1, from coordinate 23,189,156 downwards.
TTTGGGAAGACAGTGGGGTTGACACAAAACTATTTTAACGTGTTCCCCTTTCTAGCTGAATAATTCAAAGGATTTTTCAGTGATTCTTACGACAAATGGCTAAATGTCTTACCTGAAAACCCGGAAAAAAGAAACTCAATAAGTTTAGTATTTTTTTAGATATTAAAAATTTTGTAAAACAAAACGAATTTTTCATTTATTTCTCATGAGTGATCAAGCATTGCAAAAAGCTTTCCGAAATATATGTTTTAACAATAAATTATCCGTTGGAATTACAAATTTTTATTCTTTTTAATTCAACTTCACCAATGGAATCAAGCGTTTTTCCAATAATACGGAAAATTCTTCCACAAACTTAGCCTTAAAAAAATGTATCGACACTAGACAAACTGAATATAAAAAAAAACTCACAAAATATTCTTGTCATATTCAACAAAATATACATACAGTAAGTATCATGTATAATTTCCCCTAATATCGGCCTCTCTCTCTCTCTCTCTATATATATATATATATATATATATATATATATATATATATATAAAATCAAAAGCAAATACATTAATATAACATATTAAGTATCCTTATACGTTGTTTCCTTCAAACACCTGATCTACAAAGATAAGACTTCATCTGGCCAAAGAGGAAAGAGAAAACGAATAATACTATCATGATAACCATGTCCTTAGGCAATGGTTTTGCTTTATTTAAATTCAATCATTCTCAGCTAATTCAATAATGACATTATACATTAGTGACCGGTTACTGATAAAAACAGAACGGTACAAATTGTAACATATGTTGTAAAATCCTATCTTCCTTAACACAGGCACACACACATATTTTATTACTTGAAACTTTATTTTTACTGTATACCCATTTTTTAACAGATGCTCGGCAATCTTGCTTTGTTGTGAAGGTCTTCGTATCCGAGCAGTAAAAAGCACGCTGAATCGGATGTTGGTTACTCCTGCAAATGGATGCACAGGTTCGAATCCGGAGGGCGCTTTTTCTTTAAGTTTTCTCGAGTACTATAAACGTGATATTTACCGGGTGCATTTATTTGATTAGACATCTAAGTTTTTAAAGAGAAATTTACCAGCCTGGTCGACCGAAAGTCTTATGAAAGAAAATGTGCTTCTATTTTCCTTAATAGACTGGGCCGGTAGGTCTCAATTGTCCTGTTTTATATATTAAAAACAAAACAACTCAACTTGGCAACTCAAGCACGCGTAACTACTAAATATAACTTTTATTATGTAATAAGAAATAATGTCGGATTAAAAAAAATCCATTAATTGCTTATATATATATATATATATATATATATATATATATTAATTGCTTATATATATATATATATTAATTGCTTATATATATATATATATATATTAATTGCTTATATATATATATATATATATATTAATTGCTTATATATATATATATATATATATTAATTGCTTATATATATATATATATATATATATATATATTTTATATATGTGCGGTGCTTATTGGAAAGCACTCAATATGAGTTATAGAGCTAACATATTTAGTTGAATGGATACGAGTTTGTGACCTTGGCTTTCACGCTTATGCGATCTTCGGACGAACAGCAGTTTGTCCATTCAACTATATAAAGAAATATACTCTTAAGGTGTGCTATATTTATAGGATAAAGTGCTCGATATCAGAGATAGAGCGTGTGTAAATATAAAAGTGAACACTTAGAGGCAACAGGCTTAGAGGCGACAGTCTGTTTCATGCTAGACGCAATCGTCAGGCCTGACGATTGCATTTAGCATGAAACAGCCTGTCGCCTGTAAGTGTTGACTTCAATGTCCACTTTTATATATATGTATGTGTGTGTGTGTATATACACAGGTTGCGATGGCTAAATTGGCGTCATTTTATATTTCTAATTTCGCACATGCGTGGTGTTTGTTTTTGGACTGCACATTATAGCATGGTCAGTTTGACACCGTGAGAAAAAGAGCACCATGACACAATTCATTCCGCCAGAAATTTGGAAACAGCATGCTGTACTGTTTAGCATTCGCACCGGAACTCCAATAATAACATTTTAGAATCTTTCGGTGTCAGTGCGGAGGATTCGGAAACAGTTGGATGAATCTAAGGCACGGCAGCTCGGAAAACTCAGCCATTCTGATAAGAAAAGAACTCCCGAATTTGTTGGTGATAGCCTTAGACTCAACACGGTGGCCTACATCTAGTGCCTTGAGGAGGTACTACTGCCCTGGGCTAAGTGGGTGGCTGTTGGAAGACCCTATGTCTGGCAACAAGACTCTACACCATGCCACACAAGCAGGAGAACCCAATCATAGCTGTCAGAGAATTTCTGCGGTCCCATCACCCCTTACATCTGGTTACCCAAACTGTAACTATGTTCAACTCAGTATAGTTGCAGTATAAACCACGGTTAGGGAGATCTGTGTGGGCAGAACAAACACAAATGTGGCTGTGCAGGTGTTTGCGACAGGAATTGATTAGCCGCACTAGTAGACTAGTGTAATCGGAAAGGTTAGAACAGGTGGAACTAAGAAATGTACTTCGTTTGAACAGTTTCCATGGAAATAGCGATAGAGAAGTGAGAAAGGGGGTTGTGAAAAATAATTCATCAAACCAAAAGGAAACTGGGCGGCTCGTCTTCTTATATGGCAACAATTCTCTATCCTGATCCTGGCCCTAGTAATGGTAGAGGATAACAGGAGTTAGGTACTAAATGAAGTGAGATAGGGAATCTATCATTTATCCAGTATCTTTAGCGATGGATCGTATGAGATCTGGTTGAATTTAAGTCTCAACAGACTCTCAAAGCATGCGGCCTCCCTGAGAGAACAGCTGTCCACTCGGTGATGATAGAACATCACTAGTTTGCTTTTCGAGGCAAGAATGTGACCAGCCATTTTGTTGCCCAATGAACTGTTAAAGCTCGGCCAGAGGAGAGATCAGCTGCCAGTCTTGAGTCATCTAGATTTTGTTAAAGAAATGTGCATCTTCTTTTGGTCGATAATTTGCCATAAAAAAGCATAATTTGACGTGGATATTTCGTCCTAAAAGCGCTCATGACAGCATTTGATTAGTAATGATTAGGTTATTAATCGATTGAATGTTATGTCTTTTGTATTGCGCTAGCTTTCTTAGGATGTTTACTATTAATGAGTGAAGACACAGAATAAGACTTACTCAATGAGATCGAATGGAGAGTCTATACAACTGGAGTCGTTTTTATTGTAGTACCCGTCAAAATTGACTGGATTATTTATGCGTGAATAAATTATACAGCCATATATGTTGTATCAAGTTTCACAGAGTGCATAGATACTACACTAATTCTGTACATTTTCAACACTAATAACCAAAAAATAACATTAATGTCTTATATTGGTCACACAACCAGCACACTCTCTCATCGGTTAACTTGCTTTCAGATCATTGCAAAAGTTCGTGGCCGATTTTCATTGTTAATATAAAATGACTACAACATGGCACTTGTGTTTGTTTTGGTGTCGACTCTTGGTGTCTTCTACATTGAAACCCTGCATTGTTTGGTTACGAGTCAGACTTTTTGAATGTTGACGTTTTGTTCACAAATGAATGCCTTAATGATGGAGGATGAAAAGTTGCACTTTCGTCATATAATGCTCTATTAATTTCGGAAAGGATTAAGGGTCGGAACTGAAAAAAAAAAATCGGAAGGTTTATTTGGATCGTACATCACTTCTTAGAACGGTCAAAAAGTGGCTTGGCAGATTTCGTCAGGTTAATTTTAACCTAAACGATCAACCATGCGCCGAACGACCTTCCGACGTCAATAAAGACGCTCGACTTGCCATCGTAGAGAATAAACCGAAGATTTTGACGAAAGAGATTGTAAGAGTTTGAAAATTGATTTCTCAATTGCTTTTCCATATTTGATGAGACTGTTTCCAAACTCGACATGTGGGTACGACATTCTCTAATGGAACAAAACAAGTTTGTGTGTTTGTGGCGATTTCTTTGCTGTTACGCTACTAAAAGAAGCCGTTCTTGGACAGAATTGTCACAGGCGATGAAAACGGAGCTGGAAACAAGCATATGAAATAGCAAAACCCACGGCTAAAACGAACTTGCATCCAATGAAGATGTTGTTTGTTTGGCAGGACTGCCGGAGGGATAATTCACTTGGAGGCTTCCTCCAGCCGGCGAAAGAATAACTGCCAAGAAGTATTGCGACCAACCTCACCAATCTCGGTGAAAAAGCGGCCGAAATATGTGTCATTTTTCACCACGACAAGACAGGGCCGCATGTTGCAAAACAAAGCTTGCAGGAGCTTAGAATTGAAATGGGACCCCACTCTCTTACACCCTCTGTATTTTTCTGACTTGGCTCCTTCGGATTTTCATTTGTTCCGATCACTACAGAACAATTTAAATAACAAAAAGTTTGACTCTGTACAGTCAGTCAATGAAAATGGCATTAGCAAACTTGTAGAACGATGTAAGACATTTGTTAATACAATGGAGACGATGTACTTTACTAATAAATGTTTTTTGTGTGTACCACATATACTTGCGCATCATGCGGCTTTTGAAGCTAATTTTAAGGGGGTTGCAACATACACGAGATATAAAATTAGTGTATATACTGCTGGCCCTGACCAAACTATATTCCCATTTAATGTAGTCAAATTAGATTCCAAATTACGTCTCCAAATTTTGTATGATACGTGAATATATGGTTCTAGGACATTTGAGTACTGGACATTTGCGTCACGGGCAATTGCTTACTGGACATGTGCATCGCGGGCAATTGCTTACTGGACATGTGCGTCGCGGGCAATTGCGTACTGGACATGTGCGTCGCGGGCAATTGCGTACTGGACATTTGAGTCCCTAGACAAATGCGTCCCTGGACAATTGCGTTCCTCTGATAATATTTTGAAGTTTAAAAAATAAAAGAAATTAAAAGTTCATTTTTGTTTAAAATGCAATGACAGATTGACAGAGTTACAAGATCGCTCTACACATCGTCAATATGTTTTTGTTTCATCGGCATTTTTCTTATGATAGTGATAGCTGTAATTTTCCTCGTCCATATATATTTTTCCACCAATGTTTGATTTTCGGAACTTAGCCATGTCTTCTAAATAAATATATATATAAAATCCAGAATCTATTAGATGTTTCTGGTATGTACTGTTCGAATGAACTGATACTGCAAACTTAATTTTCTCTTGTTTTAAAAAAATAATTTTTTTTCTCTTTTTTATTTATGCTAACTACCTTTCGGCTTGTTCAGAGTAATTAAAGGTATTGATGTGCAAATTTCTATATTAAACAACTCTTTAAAAATTTATCTCTTTCGAAATTTATATTAACTAATTTTTTGTTTGGTTAAAATAATTAAAAGTAGGTTTGCAATTTATTAATTTTTAAGAAAAGAAGGTATGGCAAATTAAAAATAAATTATCAGAGGTGTGCAAATGTCCAGGGACGCAACTGTCTGTTCATCGCAAGTGTAAAATTTGTATTTTTAATTTTTTTAACCGGGAACGAAAGAAACATGCCGCGTTAAGCATAGTATCTTTTATCATATAGAAAGTCGCTTTAAACTATGTTTCAAAGTTTAACAGCATCTTTGTCTTCGTCAAGTGATGTTAAGTTTTGTGACCTATACAATGAACTAATTAAAAAAAAAAATTAAAATGTATATTCCTTACATAGAGTTATAAACTGTTCAACAAGTGATGTCACTTGTATCTGATGCATAAAAATTGAAGTACAGCGTTTCTAGAAAATGTCTCGATTGAGCAAATACGAACGCTTCACTATTGTAAGCGATAACATTGACGTTCTTGATAATGACTCCAGATGGCCGAAAGTACTTGAGTTAAAACATTATGAATTTTGGACAGTGGCTCCAAAACATTGATCATGATGTGCGACAATCTTTGCTCAGACAGAAAAAATATTTCCACTGTCTATGTTTGCACTACCTGACCCTGGGATTGAACCAGCAATTATTATTATATAAGCATATTTTAAATTATATATATATATATATATATATATATATATATATATATATATATATATATATATATATAACAGAACGCTGATCATATAAAACTTTCAGTTATCTGTTTGGATAAGTCTTGTTCTTATGTCCATCGTCTTTGTCATGTTGAATTGATAATGTTAATTATATTTTATGAATATGTCCTGAAGATGGTTTATTAGACCGAAACGTCCGACGTTGACATTATATTAACATTAAAACAGCATAACTGCATATAAGGATTTTTGTTTGTTTTTTCCGTATATTTTTCTTCATATATATATATATATATATATATATATATATATATATATGTGTGTGTATGTGTGTAAGTAAAAGAAAAAAATTCAATAATATCAACTATGATCACGGCAACAAAGTTCTGACTGTGTTCGGAAATTGAAAAATAATATCTCCACCACTATATATATATATATATATATATATATATATATATATATATATATATATATATATGTGTGTGTGTGTGTGTGTGTGTAAATTATTTTCAGATAGAGTGTATCTGTAAAAGGAACAAAATGAATAAAAATAGACAAGAAGAAAAACTTGTTATGGTAATTTACCCGCGCACACATGGACTCTCCCAGCAATAAATAGGAGCAGGTACTGCCTTTTGGAGATTAAAGTCTCCAGTAGTCAACTCTGACAGTCGGACAAAACATTCTTGCAGTAATACTCTCGTTTGTATTAGGTTGGTGCAAAAATAATGACGGTTTTTGACGTATTTTTTAACGTCAAAAACCATCATTATTTTTGCACCAACCTATGTTTGTATTACTGTTTCTGTTAATATATTTGTTTAACTCAATTCCTCTCTCGTGTCTTTATTTCTGGCCCTGACAAGGCCACAACAAAACTATACTTAGCCGACGCGTTTCGTCGGGACTTTATCAAGACAATGTAGGATTTATTTTTTTGCACGGGTTTATATATAAATGCGAGGCTGTTATTGGTTCATCAAAGCTTTTATATTTGAGAATATTTATGAATGGTCATCAGGAGGTTGAAAGGGTACTACGCATACAAATTATATCATAGCAATCTAATCACAATTTTCTAATTTAAAAATCTAATCACAATTTTCTAATTTAAAAATCTAATCACAATATTCATTTAAAAAAATACATTTTCTTGAATATTACTCGCTTACTTTTTGCTAGACTTTGAATTATAACTTTTTTGTGTCATCCACCATATTTTGACTGAACTTTCAACCACACCTGATGATGAACATTCATAAATTTATAAACCTTGATAAACTAATGACGCTTTTATATATAAACACGTACAGCAAAATAAGTCCTATATTGCCTTGATAAATCCATCTGAAGACGAAACGCGTCGGTTAATAATACTTTTTTCTCTTGTCTCTTTTTGTTCACACACACACACACACACATATATATATATATATATTTATTGAGTCCTACCTGGATTCTATCCTCTTGGAAATGTGTATATATATATATATATTTATTGAGTCCTACCTAGATTCTATCCTCTTGGAAATGTATATATATATATATATATATATATATATATATATATATATATACT
>OZ010586.1:23124017-23171517 GCA_963932145.1 Acanthosepion lycidas | reverse complement strand
CTAAAAATATAATGCAAAAACACTAAAACGAAGCAAAACACTTATTAATTTTTTTATCATATCGTCGCCGCGAATTCGAAATAAAACAGAAGAATGAATGAAAAGAAATAAAGAAGAGAAAAAGCAAATAAAAAGAGAGTATGAAAGAAAAAGAAGGAAATAAAGAAGGAAAAAGAGGAAATATGAAAGAAGAAAATAAGGAAGAAAAAGAAAGAAAAATGAATGAAAGAATACAGAAGAAAAAGAAAAAAGGAAAACGAGAAAGAAATATGAAAGAAGACAGAAGAAATGAAAAAAAAAAAAAGAAAAAGAAGGAAGAAATTATAAAAGTACAGAAAGAATAAAATTAAAAAAAAAAAGATCGAAATAAGGAAATAAAGAGGAAAAGAAACAAGTAAAGGATATAGAAAAGAAAGAAAGAATGAACTAAATAAGCAAAAAACAAAGAGGGTATAAAAGAAAAAGGGAGGCAATAAATATAAGCAGAAAAAAGAAAGAAACAGAGAAAGAAACAAGTAAAGAAGGAAAGATTAAAAGAACGAAAGAATTAATTAAAGAAGAAAAGAAAGGAAGCTGGAAGGAAAGAAAGAAAGAAGTAGGAACGAAGAAAAGAACAAAGAAGGAGTGGAAAAATGGAAAGAAAGAAAAATAGAAAAAAGAAAGAGAATGAATAAAGTGAAGGAAATAAAGAAGAAAACAAGAAAAGAATGAAAGAGAAAAAGAAAAGGTTTGAGACGTGATCGCTCGAAAAGTTTATATATATATATATATTAGGTTGGTGCAAAAATAATGACGTAATAATGTCGTTGTTTGACGTATTTTTTAACGTCAAAAAACGACATTATTACCTCATTATTTTTGCACCAACCTAATATATATATATATATATATATATATATATATATATATATATATATATATACTAGCTTAAAAGCCGCCATATCGGGCGGTATTTAAGCTAGGTCCTGCGGGGTGGGGCTTGATTCGACTTTCATCACAATAGTCAGAGAGGAGTAGATGCAATAGGCAACAATAAACTACAGAAGAACTCAAAATTGATCGTTGCATTTAAGCATTGCATTAATATTTCAGTTTAGCTTTTAAACGTTCAACAACAATTCTTCCGCTGCCAATGAATTTAAAACAATTTGATGTACGTAGGTCCTTACTTTCGGTACAAACAATTATTTTTATTTCATAGGTGACTTTCACTGGATTTCGCAATTAACTTCAATTATTCCCAAATTTATTTCCAAATCAGAGTAATTGTAATCGTACAAAAAATTCGTCGCAACAAAATCATGTAAAAAAATCACCGAAAACAATCGCAGTAATGAAAAATGCAAACCAAAATTTTCAGGATTGCGGGTCCGGATCCTACCCGGAATGTTTTTAATTTACTCACGGAGTAGGCCTGATTCCAAAATGGTATATGTTAGGCTACGGCCTCTAGAAGTAAAGTTGAAAAAGTGTGACACACTGATATTCACATCATATATATATATATATATATATATATATATCCAAGTATATGATTGGTGTATAGGGAATAAATTCCAATAACCAAGAATTACTATTCTTAAAAGAGTGTTCAATACAGAGTAGAGCGAATGTAATTATTTATTTAAAAATTATAACATAAATATGTTATAAAATCACTACAAAATAGCCATTTTATTTGAACACCTCTTGTGTCTTATCAAGTGATGATGTTGAATGTAGATTGTAGAATCTACATTCAACATCATCACTTGATAAGACACCAGAGGTGTTGAAACAAAATGGCTATTTTTGTAGCGATTTTATGACATATTTATGTTATAATTTTTAAATAAATATATATATATATATATATATATATAAGCAAATATATGGATATAGATCCGACAGTATGAAGAAAAATATACGGAAAAAACAAACAAAAATCCTTATATGCAATTATGCTGTTTTAATGTTAATATAATGTCAACGTCGGACGTTTCGGTCTAATAAACCATCTTCAGGACATATTCATAAAATATAATTAACATTATCTTTGTCATGTTGAATTGATAATGTTAATTATATTTTATGAATATGTCCTGAAGATGGTTTATTAGACCGAAACGTCCGACGTTGACATTATATTAACATTAAAACAGCATAATTGCATATAAAGATTTTTGTTTGTTTTTTCCGTATATTTTTCTTTATATATATATATTATATAATACGAGGTACGAAAGTATTTAGACTTAATTGAGAGGGAACAGTAATCAGAGGGCAGAGTTCAAATTCCGACAGAAGCAGTTTGTATTCAACATCTCTCAGGACATGGCAATAAGAACACTACACAGCTGAGCACCTATTTCCCTTCACATATCGGAACTGAAACTATTCGTGCGTAGCGTATCTTGGGTAAGTCAACTTGGTGGACTCCAGGTCAAATGACAGCCGAATACCTGCAACTTGAATGCTCGTCTTTGTTACGAACACATGGAAGTCGATGCCATTGGGAGAAATCCTCCACCCTGGCCGGTGACTACAGTCTAGGAAACCCTCCGTACAGAGTTGCCGTGCCCTCACATCACTGGTCGCATACATAATTGTGGATACCAGCCTATCCCATTGTGCTAAATCCGTCATTTGGCAGGTATTGTTTTTAATCCTGCTTGGTGTCTAGTGACGCTCCTCACCATACGGCATGTAAAAGCACTGACACTCTAGGAAAATGGATGATTTTTATGACTCCTCTCAAGAGTTATAACTCGGCTCTCTAGCCTTGATTGGCAAATAGTCTAGGAGAAGAACAACACTGAATTCAGAACAGCGGAGAAGAAAACTGTAAACCGATCCACTATCTTTCTTTGATCTGGAGTTGAAAATCTACTGGTTTTAAAAATATTACAAGATATTCTTGGTTCTGGCACCAACTGGGTCAATATAATAAGGTTCAGGGTCCATTATCAGGATTCTGGTCCCGGAAAACCCAGAAGTTGAAAACTTATGAACAGTAAGAAGCTTTGAAAAAAGACGCTGTTTAAAGATCAGGTGAAATTGAAAATCATTAGATATAAATCCATTTTCTATAAAAGGACGTCGACTGCTGATTTTGCTGCGTCATATTCTTCAAGTTGCAAATACGACGCAGCAATCATGCGACTAGAGAGAGGTAATTATTTAATATGCGGCATATCCACCCATCCTGTTATCGTCATCACTTTTTTGCCCTATGTCACAATCTTTGTCTCGATAGCGAGTCCCAAAAAACTCGGAATCGTTCTTTTATGATGGCATACACAAATTAACTGAAAGGCAGTGCAAGAATAACAGGAAAACATTTGATGGCTAAATGATTGTGTTACGAATTTATATGAATAAATAATTTATCAAAATGGAGAAAACCACTGTATTAAACTGATCATATCTATACAGGGTGTGATGGGTAAATTGTCGCCATTTTATATTTTAATTTAACGCATCAGCATTGTTTGTTTCTGATTTTTTGGACTGCACAGCATAGAAGGGTCAGTTGGGCACTGTCTGTGAGAAAAAAGAGCATCATAACACAATTTACTCAACCAGAAATGTGAAAACGGCGTGCTGTACTGCTTGGTATTCGCGTCGGAAGCTCCAATACGAACATAGAGTGTTTGGGTATCAATCTGAGGACAGTGCAGAGGATTCGGAAAGAGTTAAAGGAGTCTAATGGTGATTACGAAGGTACGGCAGCTAGAGAAACTTACTCTGGTCGTTCTAATAAGTAAAGAACTTCCGAATTTGTTGGTGAGGGTCTCAAACTCAACACGGAGGCATACATCAAGTGTCGTGAGGAGGTAGTACTGCTCTGGGTCAAGAGGATGGCTTCTGGAAGAATCTAAGTCTGGCAACAGGACTCTGCACTACGCCACACAAGAAAGAGAACCCAATCATAGTTGTCATAGAATTTCTGCTACCACGTCACCCCTTATATCTGGGCAGCGAACTCCCCAGACTGCAACCCCCTTGATTATTATGTGTGGAGCGAGAGACCAACAGAACCCCTTGTAACACCAAAGATGAACTGAAGGCAAAGATTATGGCAGAAGAGTTGCAGGAGATTCCTAAATTGTCTTAAGGCCGTGATTAAAGCCAATAAATTTACTCTTTAGTATTTCACAATATTTTTGTGTAATTTTGATAAATATATGAGATGTCAGTGTTATTTTCATTTTGGCGTAATTTAGACGACATTTTATTTATCGCACCCTATATATATATATATATATATATAGAGAGAGAGAGAGAGAGAGAGATGTAGATACCATTTAACCATATATATGAGTGATTACGTACACATAAATGTGAGCAGAGAAAATAACTATTTATTTATTCAATGGTGTAGACAAAACAGTGCTCAATGTAGCATAACAGAGCTAAAAAGTATATATTCATAATTACACATATATTTACGTTTACAGTACGACTGAGTGTTTCATAGATTTGCCAATCATCAGGTAAAAAATGTTACGAACTGTTTGTACCTAATGATTGGCAAAGCTATGAAACTCTGAGTCGTACTGTAAACATAGATATATGTGTAATTATATATATAAATGTTCACTTATCACTACTCTAGATTTCATGGAAATGACACCCATTGTTAAGGATACTTTCACTCCACGAAACTTAGTGTAGATACAAGGTAAGTGAGCATTGTCGTTTATTTACTGTTATCAATGATCTATCTCTTGATATCAACCGCTCTAATTACAAAAACTACTTGTATTAAAACGTCTAGTAACAGCCATTTTTTGGCGATATGCAAACCTTGTTATAAACATGTTTTGTTTAAAATTTGCCAGTTATGGAGTATAGAGCGTAATAAGACATAAGCAGTGTGAACATAGAAATCAACAGACTTATGATCTGATGATCGCTTAAAGCGTGAAATTGCCAGTCTTTATTACTCTGTTTATACTCTTTATATCGATATATCTATATATATACATACGCACGTATGTATTGACATATACAAGTGGTTATTTCCGATTTAAACGTTATATATCGTGGCATATGTCACTCTTATGAAAGACACCTGCCATTTTTTATTGTGCTGACACAATTAGTTTTTCGGCATTTCTCAAGGGTCTGAAGTGGAACAACCTTTTTGCTCCGTTTCCATTGTCAAGAGAAAAATAAAAAAATAAAAAGAGGGGCAGTCAAATAAAGTCAAAATAAAGCGAAAAAAAAATTCTACCATTACAGATGACAGAGATAATAAAATGACATAAGCCTGTAGCTTCTTTTCTGGAATTTGATTATCACTTCCGGTAGAGAAACCAAAATGGAGGTCGTAAAGTGAATATGTTGTACAGTGAAAAGTGGAGGCAGAAAAGCGATTATATCGAACAGAGAAAAATGACTATCGACCCATGGTAAGTTTTACAATTTGATTTTGGCTTGCACAATCTATTATTCACTGGGTATTTCTATCCTACTCCTCATCTCTCTCTCTCTCACACACACAATATATATCTCCCTTTCCCAAAATAATTACAGAAGAAACTGAAACTTTATTGGCTCAAACTACTTATCAAAATCTGACCAATATAATACCGTATATAATTCAATGCACAGTCGTATGCTATTATTTGATGTTCGCGGAATTATCTATATGTGCATATATTCATATTTTTGCTTGTGCTTCACGCGCGCAAACACACACACACACACATATATATATATATATATATATATATATATATATATATATATATATATATACCCTAAGTAACAGCAAAATTGTTAGATTAAGCTTTGAACCGTTGTATGGTAGAAATGATTAAAGATATCTTACTGGAATTCTCCAAGGTTTTTAAAACAATATTGGACTCTACTTTCAGCAATAAGGGGCAGTCAAATAAAGATATATATATATATATATATATATATATATATATATATATATATATATATATATATATATATATATATAGGATGCATAAATACGAAAATTAAGCACCGTACTAGATTGATAGCTAAGTTTAATCATTTTATAGTTGAAATGGCTAGATACAACCGTAAGTTCTATACGAATAGTTTCTTCTCTTGCACTTCTCGCTTGTGGAACGCTCTTCCGGCTTCTTGCTTTTCAGTCAACTTTGATCTTCAAAAATTTAGATGTCTCCTTAATTCTTATTTTTTAATTCTTAAATCCTGTTCTTTTCTTCTTCTCTCTCTCTCTTTAATAACGTTTTATTTTTTATCTTGAATTTCCACACTCAGTATCTCATTGTATCATGGTGTCTTTATTACCTTGCTTGGGGTAAAAAAAATAGTCTGGAGTATAAGAAATAGTTATTAACTGTTATTTTTTTATCTGAAGTTTTCATTAAATACGATCTATTTGACTGATTTTAACATAATTTAATATATTGATAAATTGATATTTATTATGTAAACTAAATGATACTTGATCACTTCGATACGCAAATATTGATGTACACACACACACACATATATATATATATATATATATATATATATATATAAATGTGTGTTTGTATATATATATATATATATGTGTGTGTGTGTTTGTGTATATATATATATATATACATATATATGTGTGTGTGTGCATATATATATGTGTGTGTGTGTGTGTGCGCATATATATATATATATATATATATATATATATATATGTGTGTGTGTGTGTGTCTGTGTATATATATATATATATACACACACACACAAGCTATATATATATATATAGCTTTGGCTAGTAACCAGTCTGAGATAAGGTAAAGTCTGAATTCCAAAACGTGGAGAAAAGGAGAAACTACTCCGTTATCAAGAAATCATGAGAAGTTGTGGAGAGTAATGATCACCTATGTCCTGAAGGGGAATGGGATTAAAAAAATATTTTTGAAGATTTTTAGGCCTTAGTAGACATTAATTAAATTATTTTTACTTGAATAAGCCCTAAAAAATGGTTATTCATTCACTCCTGTTTTTCGTGCTTATTCAAGTAGAAATAATGAATTTAATCCATGCTGTATAATGATCAATATATATGGTGGATATTCCCTTATGAATTAAGTGCATTAAGAAAGAAATATATTTTTGTTGTAGTCATTAGGTTAAAGACTTTACCAACATTTATATTCTTGTTAGATATTGATAATATCTTTCGAGTACGAAATGGCGTAACGTCTGCAAAAGCGAAATCGACGAACTGGTTTTAAATCTCAGCTGAAGCTGATCATGTTCATTACGCAATAATGCCATTGGGAGAGGCGTAAATTTATTTCATGTTGCTCTCTGTCCCATCGTCAGTGGTCTAAGAAATCTGTCTCATCGGCGTGCTAAGATGGCTGACGTACTAATGATTGGACATGTGGGAAAACCAATTTCTCATCGCTACTGGTCTTTTCTAGTTTGTAAAAGAACTATTGTCAATATTGGCAGAGATGGAACATTTTTTTAAGTTATCTTTTATTTCTGTAAAAAGGTGTTCATATATTCATATGGATGTCGGATAGTATATTTTAGACAGAGTACAGCCTCTGCTCAAACAATTGTTTATAATAAAACTGCATCAGGAATGACTGGATGATTAACGAACTGTGAACTTTATGGAATTATTCCTGCAGTTTAACTATGTGGCCGTTTCTATCCGAATTCACACGTGCGTCTTGCATTTTACCCCAATTTTGCTAAGCATTTGTTAAATCTAAAAGAAAAAAAAATTGTTTTGTTGATTGACCAGGAACAATTTTGCAGAGTTGCCAAATTTGCAATTTCTTTCAGGGTATCAGGGTGGGAGATAATAAGCACTGAGACCTGAGTTTTGTGATGTCTTAAGGGTAGAGGCAGAAGAGGTGTAAAAGCTGATAGGGTGGATGAAAGTTTGACAGGGGTGGAGGATTGTGAGAAAGTGTCACCATAGAGACTCTTAATGCATACTCTGCTTTTTAAGCAAATCTGCATATATATATATATATATATATATATATATATATATGAATTTCTATTTATCTCGCAAACACGTACATACACACACACGGTTTTTCTTTCGGGAGAAAGAGTGTGTATATGTGCGATATAAAACACTGGCACTCACGCACAGACACAAACAATTGTGATGTATGCGTAGTATATTGGTTATCGGCGCTGAATGTGGAATTGGCATGTCAAGTTCAAGTTCCAGGTGAGGTAGTTGCGTTCGCTTTCGCACAAATACTCTTGGAAAGGCATGAATCCATTTCTTTTTTCCCTTATTCTAAAAGACTTGGTTCCTGCGAGTTCTGGAAAATTTCGAATAAAATAAAGTGGTATATTTAGTAGTATATTTTCTTTACTTTCGGGTGAAAATAAAGACAAAAAAGATTCAACATTGGATATTTCTTATTTAAACTGTTCCTTGATCTAAGCTTTCGGCTCACATGAGCCATCTTCAGAGTCGTTATTCGGACATTTAAACAAAAATATTCACCATAAAATATGCTATTTTGTTATGTTGACATAGAAGTTTACGATGTGACGATAATATCCAAATGTTGGACATTTTTGTCCTTATTTTCACCCGAAATTAAAGCAAATATACAGAGTTTAAAACGGCTCATGATCAAACATTACAGACATTCATTGTCTGTTATATTTAACAATATATGTTGAGGACACCTCGAGATGGTGTAATGATTAGCAAGCTTGTCTCGCTAGAACAATTACGACTGAGTAGTGAGTTTGATCCTCACTGAGTGCTCCAAACTTTCGGCCTTATGCCACATTTAAGCTATGCTTAGAAAATCTTTTGGGGCACCTCGAGTTTGATCCTCACTGAGTGCTCCAAACTTTCGGTCTTGTGCCACATCTAAGCTATGCTTAGAAACTCATTTGGAGCACCTCGAGGCGGTGTAATGGTTAGCAAGCGTGTCTCGCTAGAACAATTACGACTGAGTTGTGAGTTCGTTCCTCACTGGGTGCCCCATACTTTTGGCCTTGTGCCACATCTAAGCTATGCTTGAAAAATCACTATTTAACAATATATGTTTAAATACACACACACACACACATATATATATATATATATATATATATATATATATATATGTATACCCAAATATAGATAAAAAATATTGATATATAAAGATAAATATTCTTATGATTATAGTTATATATATATATATACATATATATATATATATATATATACATATATATATAATTATAGTTTTAAGGTATGCTATATTTATGCATTAGAGTACTCATCATATGGTTTAATCCACTTTTTAATCGTAATGTTCAAACGAATATCGGAAGAATTTTCCTAAATTTATTTCATAAACACTTTAACCATTCCCCAATACTAACAAAGATTTTTAACAAAAATAATGTGCATATCAGCTATAGCTGCGTTAATAACTTAGAGAAATCTATATCCCAACATAACAACATTATATTAAACAAATATACTTCCAACAAACACAACGTTAATTTTTAAAAAAACTAAATTCAATTGCCGAAAATATATCATCTGTCCCTTAAACGGTCAATGTCTAACTGTTAATACTGTATACCGAGCTAGAATACATTCAGGTAATGTTAAATTTTATTTTAGTTCCACTGAAAATTCTTGGAAATTTCGTTTCTACCATTATCAAATGACTTTAAGCAATATAAAATACAAAAACAGCACTGCTCTCTCTAAATATTTATGGCAATTAAAGAATGATGGTAATACATCTTTTATCACCAGGGATTTTATAGCAAAAGACAAATATTATTGCCTAATATATTGTACAGTAATTGTCATCTTTGACAATGGCTTATGTAAACCGAAAGCTTAGATTGGATTAAAAAATATGGATCAATATTGTGATTTTCTTTCTTCGTTTAATGATAATGTTATTAAGCTTATCAGACGTTATGAAAAGAATTTACATAAAATAGACAACACTTGTCTATATTATTTAATGAAACATGTATGAATATATATATATATATATATATATATATATATATATATATATATGTGTGTGCGTGTGTATATGTATTATGTATGCATGTAGTATATATATATATATATATATATATATATATATATATATATATATACACGCTATCTCAGATGTTATTATGAAAGTTAATATTTTTTTAATAAAGTTAGTATTAATCAAACGATATTGGCAAAGTTTTCCAAATATATTCATGTATTAAATATACCATATCTGTTTTTATCTTATAACACAAAGTGGAAGTATTATATTGAATCAATTGCTAGGTCTGCTGCTAGGAAAGCTGGGTCACTGTGTAGCGATATCAGATGATAGCTGATATCTTTTTCAGGAGACAATGGAGGATGTTACGGAAATCGTTTTGATGATTATCAGCAGAGTAAAGCGGATCTCACAAAATCATATCAAACGACCCTGACAAAAGGGGTTAGCTGACTAGAGCAGTCTTGATGAATTACTCTTTTTAGACGAAAGCTGAAAAAGCAAAGAACGCTTTTTCTTTATAAGACAGTGGTCTCTAGCTTCCTATGGGACAGAGACCACTCGATCCCCATGCAAAAAAAAAAGCAAAAAAAAAAAAAAAAAAAAAACGACACGGTCGTTAGACCGTTCGCCACTCTCTGCTTTGCTCGTCTAGAGCAGAAAGTTACAACCAAATAAAATTAGCCGACTGATACAATTCTGTCTCATGTTTTTATTTCGTGGGTAACTACCTGGCCAAAGAGTTATTTTTCATATATTAAGCTACAAGCATTCGGCTGGAAAATACCGCACCCCGGTGTCTGATCTGAGCTGCAACGTTACAAGTGCTAGATAATTTTTTTCTTGCTAGAATCTATATTCAATCAGTTATGTGACATGCACGATACACGCTTAGGCGATCATGTATCTTTTGATACATGACTGACGAGGTATAATTTTTCCCGTAATAGATTGCTATTTCTTTCTACGGTAGACCAGTTGCCATCCAAGTCTATAGAACCCGGCCTGTCCTGCTATTTAACCATAGATGGGGGGAGAAGAAGAGGATTCATACCTTTCCCAACGGTATTGACACGTAAGTGAATGTAATGGATTCGACTGGAATTTGAACTCGGCTCTTCGATTCCTCAATCTGAGCCGCTATCCGTTACTCCACTATTACACATTTATAAGTCTACATTCGTCCATTCATTGAATATTGCTGCCATATCTGGTCTGATGCTTTTGCTACGTATTTAGAGATTCTTGATAAAATCAAAAGAAGAATCTGCAATGTTATCGGTCTTTGCATGTCATCTCGGCTTCAGTCATTTTCCCACACTGTTCCTGTGACTTTCTATAAATATTTTCATTGTAAATTTTCTAATGAACTTATCTATCGTACCGAGACTTTACAAATTTAAGCGCAGTTGGGGTGAAATGATTAAAAATAGGTTACAAGTCTGACAGCTAAGTCTCATCATTTTACAGTTGAAATGGCTAGATGTAACTGTAAGTTCTATGCTGACAGTTTCTTTTCTCGCACTTCGCGCTCGTAGAATTCACTTTCGGCTTTTTTACTTTACAGTCAACTTTGATCTTCAAAAATTTAAAAGCAATGTCAATCGTTATCTTTTGTTTTCTTAATCTGTGTTAATTTTGTTCTTTATCCTTAATAAAGTTTTTCTTTTTATCAGATTCTTTAACATTCACTAACTCTCTATATGTTAGTGTCTTGGGACGAAATGATTAAAAAGATCGTTCAGAAAAGTTGTGGTTCCTCATTAAAAGAGATATGCATGCGAATGGGTAACAATAGTCAAGCAACAAAAATCTGTGGGAAGTAACAAAGATTACTGTAATAATGTAAAATGAAAACAGTCCAAAAATTAACAAAGTCCATTCGTTGTAAACCGATTTTGAGCTCGTGATGCGTTGACTTGTTTCGTGAGAAAAGGGCTTGTCTAAAGAAAAGGGCTTGTCTAAAGACATACTTTCAAATGCAAGGAAAGTCGGGTCACTATGTCCTGCAAGAGAATTTCTTTCGCCACAGTCTATCTTGCACATTTACAAATCTACCATTCGCCCATGCATTGAATACTGCTGCCATATCTGGTTTGGGCTCCTGCTATTCATCTCTGCGTTCTTGACAAAATCCAAAGGATCTGCAATATAATCTATCTTGACCTGGCATCTCGACTTCAGTCACTTTCTCACCAACGTGACGTGGCTTTCCTCTGTCCTTTCTACAAATATCTTCATGGTAACTGCACTGACTAGCTTTTTTCCCTGGTACCCTAACTGCAAAAATGTGAGTGTGCTGCTAGATTGGCATCTAGGTCGCACCCGTTTATTGTTGAAATAGCTAAATGCAAGCGCCACTTCTACTCCAACAGTTTATTTTCTCGTATTTTCCGCCTGTGGAGCTTCCTTCCGTTTACTTGTTTTTTTGATGTACAATCTTCAAAAATTTAAATGCAACGTCAGTCGTCATCTTCTCTCTTTTTGAATCCCGTTCATCTTTTGTCCTTTCTTCAATTATCTTTATACTCAGGTGGTTACAGGGACTGAAAGTGAGAGAAAAGACTGAGTACTAGTGGTATTCTCACCTTGCTTCGAATGAAATGATTAATAATAATAATATCTTCAGAAGACTTTTTCCCAGCCGTTTCTGCGTCTGTGAATATAATGTTCTTTGCTTATTCTTGTCAAATTTTAGTTTAAATTTTGAAAATAACTGATGAAAATAAAAGATAAATTATTTGCTTATTTCGTTTTAATATCCCAAGAAACCTATAAGTTCTTGAAAAATAACGTGGTATAATCGATATATTAAATATACACACACACGTACCAACATATGTATGGAGTAGTCGCTTAAATAAATGGTCTTTAGTGTGCTTGTGCGCATGCGCAGGCTAAGTCTCGACAGTTGAGGATCAGCAAAAATGAAGTAATGTCATAAAATAGCGCCAAAGGTTAACGAACGAGAAGCGGTTTACCTTTTGTTATTTTTTTACGAAATATAATCTGTGGACTCGATTGTTCGGGTTTAGAGATGGTTAAGAGAGCGTGTTTGTCTAGCGTCAGCAACCTTTAGCTCGCCATTTCGGTGGAGGTTATTGTATGGGTGGGGGAAAATTTGGCGGTAATGTCTTTTTGGTTGAGGAAAGAACGGTTGAAGGGAGTTGAGTGATAAGGATATTTTTTGAAGGGCTTTTGTCATTATGCGAGGATAATTGAGCGACTTTGGTAGGGCGGATAAGATAGATGTAAAAGATAAAAATAATGAAGAAAATGGAGAGAGAAAGAGGGAGGGAGAGAGAAAGAGGGAGGGAGGGAGAGAGAAAGAGGGAGGGAGGGGGAGAGAGAGGGAGAGAGGGAGGGAGGGGGAGAGGGAAAGAGGGGGAGAGGGAAAGAGGGGGAGAGGGAAAGAGGGAGAGAGGGGGGAAAGGGAAAGAGGGAGGGAGGGGGAGAGGGAAAGAGGGAGGGAGGGGGAGAGGGAAAGAGGGAGGGAGGGGGAGAGGGAAAGAGGAAGGAGGGGGAGAGGGAAAGAGGAAGGAGGGGGAGAGGGAAAGAGGAAGGAGGGGGAGAAAGGGAGAGATAAAGAGGGAGGGGGAGGGAGAGAGGGAGAAAGAAAGAGAGAGGGAGAAAAAGAGAGGAGAACAAATCGAAGAGGTGCCATAGAAAAGTCAGAGGGAAATAAAAGAAAATAATAATGAAAAATTAAAAAATGACAAGTGTATAAAATTATAAAAGAAAGAATGTAATGTACAGAGAAAAAATGAAGAAGGATAAAAAAAAGAGAAAGAAAATAAAAAAAGGTTGGTACTAAATAAATATCTGGACCTTACAAGAGAACTGAAAAAAGGGGCATAAAGTTGACGGTAGTGCTAATCAATATAAACGCACTTGGAATAGCTTTGAAGAGTCTTGTAAAAAGATTGGAATTCTGAAGACAAACCAGACACTGTCAGTTATGCGCCATGCGTGATACACGCTTAGGCGATTATGTATCTTTCAAGACATGACTGACGTGGCATTTTTTCCCGTAGTAGGTTGCCATTTATTTCTGCTGTAAACCAGTTGGCATCCAAAGCTATAGAACCCGGTTTGTTCTGTTTACCCATAGCTGGGGGAGAAGAAGAGGATTCATACTTTTCCCAAGGGTATTAGCACGTAAGTGAATGTAATGGATTCGACTGGAATTCGAACTCGGTTCTCCGAGCCGCTATCCATTACTCAACTGCGCCCTCTGACACTAGCATTATTATAATCAGCTTGAATATTGAGTACGCTACTCGTTTCCCTAGCAAATCCGAGCAACAGGCTTTACTTGATTCATTTGTTATCTCCTCTCCAAGCTCTTGCCGAGCTTCGCAACAGTGTCCTCTTGGAAACTCGGATCACTTTGTGGTATCTATTGATATTTCGTTCCACTTATCTATTAAACAGGAACATCCTATTCATAAGACCTTTTTCCGTTACCAGCATGCTGATTGGGATTCACTTCGTGACTTTCTTCGAGACTCCCCTTGGACTGACCGTTTTAATCTTCAAATTGAGAATTGGACCAGTGAGATTTCAAATGGGTCAAAGATGGCATGGATTCTTTCATTCCTTATTGGAAAATACCAAGTGACACCGCAGACTTCTCCATGTTTAACAACAGCATGTTCTGCAGCTATAGCCCACAGAAATCCCCATTTCTGACTATACCAGCGTGACAGTTCAAATCACAACAGTCGCCTATTCGGGGCTTCACGTAACAAACGGACATGTGTCCTCAGAAGAGCTAAGTCTTTGTTTGCCGAGAGAATGAGGCACCGTATTGCATCTAACAACTTTGGCTCTCGTGATTAATGGCGGCTTTGTAATAATGCATTAAATAAGTTTAAGGACTCTATTATTTCTTTCTTCAGTCAATTTGAGTTGTTAACATCTGTTCATAAAGCTTAATGTTTCGCCTATAATATTCTTAAACTATACCCTTGCCTCATCTGGAGTATCCTTGCCTAATTTCCCACTTATAACTGAGTCTTTGTTGGGTGATATGCATATAATCCCTTCTATGGTTTCTGCTATCATCTCTAATCTGGATCCCCATAAAGCATGTATACCTGATGCTATCCCTGTACTAATTCTTAAGAAGTGTGTTCCCGAACTGGCTCCTGTTCTCTCTAAATTGTTTAATAAAATCATTGCTGCCTCTTGCTTTCCTGCTTGCTGGAAATCCTCATCTGTGTTCGAGTTCTTAAGAACTCCGGTGAACCGCCCGACTCTTCCAACTATCGGCCTATTAGCTCTCTACTACTTTCTGGGAAACTTCTAAAGTCCTCAATCAATGCTGAATTGGTTGAGCATCTCACATTGCAGGGATATTTGTGCAGACAATCAATATGGCTTTCGTTTCCCCAGGTCAACTGCTGATGTACTGACGACGATAATTGTGGAAAGAGTCTATCATGTTCTATATAAGAACGGTGAAGCACGGGCTGCTGCTTTGGACATCTCGAAAGCCTTTGACAGTGTTTGGCATATAGGCCTTCTTCACAAGTTAAAAAATTACTGTGTCTCCGGACAATTCTTGAATTGATCCAGTATATCTTTATCAAATTTGGAAATGAAAGATATCCTGAACAGCCAACTCTTCTAGTTTATTTTGTACTAATGCAGGTGTCCCCCCCCCCCGGGTTCTATCCTTGGTCTTACTTTGTTTTTAATTATAATCAACTCAATATCTATGCTGATGACAACCATTTACTCCTGTATCGATAGTAAATCTGATCAATTCAATAAGGTTAAATTGGCGACTGACATCAAAAACAACCTTCAGGCTGTTGTTAATTGGGAAAAGTATGACTTGTTAATTTTAACACCTCCAAAACTAGACTGTCCTCTATAAATCATTTGAGAGACCCCTTTCTGGCTTCAATCAGTATGGCTGATGCTAACCTTCAGGAGACTGACACGTTGCGCCTTCTCCGGCTGACAAGAAGTGGAAAGACTTTATTGAATCTATTGCTAGGTCAGCTGGTAAGAAAGTGGGTTCACTGTGTCGTGCTAGTAAATTTTTCTCTCCAGAATCTATCTTACATATCTGTAAGTCTACCATTCGTCCAGGCTTAGAATATTGCTGTTACTATGGCCAGTTGCTCCAGCTATTTATCTAGTGCTCGTTGATAAAATCAAAAGAAGAATTTGCAATATTATTGGTCCTGATCTGGCGTCTCGGCTACAGTCACTTTCCCACCACAGTAAAGTTGCTTCCTGGTACTTATATATATATATATATATATATACTTTAATGATAACTATTCAAATGAACTCTTCGCTATGGTACCTAAACTTTTTAAATTTTAGCTCAGTACTAGAAAAAAATCCTCGTTACATTATTTGTTTTGCATACGTGGCATACTCAATTTAATGAATTTTCATTAACATTACATAATTTTTTTCCCTTAAAATCAATTCCGTTATATTTCACTCACCAATAGCCTATTTTGTTTACTATAAAACATTAAAAATAAATGTTAATCCTGATTTCAGTTTTTATTTTAATGTAAACATAACCCCTCATATCTGGACTTTGTAACCAGTTCCTCATATTCGGAAGGCTTTCTTAGTCTGGTTGTCAGGGATTCTACTGTAGCTAAATTCTATGGAACTAAATCGCTGTCACTTGATCTAATGTAGAAGCCGCCAGATATTTTGGATGATGGTGGTGGGGCTAAATGAAATGATGATAATAATAAGTAAAAAAAAAAAAAAGAACGAAAGAAAGAAGGAGAGAGAAAAAAGGTTTATAATGATAATGATGATAGAAGAAGAAAAAGTTGAACAAAAGAGAATGTCAAGGAAAAAGAAGTGGAAATTGTTTTAAAGGAAGTAAAAAGTAATAATAATAATGATGGTGATGATTATAGAAGAAAAAAAACGAAAAAACGAAAGAAAAACGAATGGTAAAAATCTATAAGTAAATAATAATAATAATAATAATAATAATAATAATAATAATAATAATAATAAAAATCGGACTAGTAGTAGATAGGTTCGCCTATTGCCCGGTTCGCACTCTTTACCCAACTTATGAACAAGAGTAGAGGCTTATCCTTTCTTTACTGTTTAGGATTGAGTTTCTGGTTCTTTTTTTCCCAAATAAGTCTCATTTTCTTTCACTCCCAGTGCCCCCCCCTGTGTCTTAGTGGTATTATCGCCTTGCTTGAGTTGAAGTTAAAAAAAAAGAAAGAAAGAAAAAAAAAAGTAGTAAATTAGAAGAATGAGAGAAGAAAGAGAATAAGAAAAGAAAATGAACGGGAAACTTTTTAAAGAGAATAATAATGATGATGATAATGAAGAATGGGGAGCGAAAGAGAAGAGAAGGGAGAAGAAAAAATTAAAAATTACTTAAAGAAAGTAAAAAGAAGGAAAGAAGAAAGAAAATATTTTAAGGAATGTGAAGATAAATAATAATAATAATAATAATAATAATAATAATAATAATAATGTTATAGAAGAAGAAAAAGGAAGAGGGAGGAGGAACAAATCAACTTTGAAAAGAGTAAGACTGGCATCGTAACTCACAATCATATGTCGAAAAAACATGAATTATATTTTAAAAAGATAGTGTTGATAATAGTTATCATGATAAAAAAGAGGAAGTAGAATGAATGGGAAGACGTGGAAGAGGAGAAAGAAGACGAAGAAGAAGAATGAGATTGAAATGATGAGAGAGCGTACAGGAGTGGAGACAAGGTAAGCTGAAACGAGAGAGGGGAGGTAACTCTATTCAGTAAGATGAAAAAGCAACACAGAATGGACGAGGGTGAGTGTCAGCTTGTGTACGTGCGTGTCCTCGAGGTATGAGACGGTAATCAATTTTTTTTTCAGTACGGGTGGCGGTGGGTTGATGAGGACTGGTTGGGGTCAGGGAACGAGGAAGCTGGACAAAAAATGAAGTAGGTGGTTTTGGCAAAGTAAATTAAACTTATTAACGTCAGCAGAAATTCGAACGAAGAGAAAAATAAAAACGTTTAAAAAAGAAGAAAAAACGTAGACAGTCTATAATGGAATTATTAAAGACACATAAACAAACAGTCACGCACACACACACAATATATATATATATATATATATATATATATATATATATATATATATGTGTGTGTGTGTGTGTGTGTGTGTGTGTGTGTGTGTGTGTACATTGTAGCCGGAGGTTGTGGGTGGCAGAAATAAGTTTCTGTCCCCAAATATGGGAAATGGGGAAGATAGTGAAATAAAGTATTAAAACTTTGCATGATTTGCAATTTTGCACTGTCAACTATATATATATATATATATATATATATATATATATATATATATTAGTTGACAGTGCAAAATTTTATATATATATATATATATATATATATATATATATATATATATATGTGACACACACACGTGTATATTACCGTAATCCCCATGAAAAGATATATTCTATTTTTCTCCAAAATTTCAGCTGATTTTAAATATGTGTACCTTTGGATTCTAAATGTGTGTGTCCTATTTGTTCCCACTGTCACGAGGCTAAGTGTGTGTTAATGGGCATAGTAAGATTGTATTGCACCATTATTCCGACTGGGGATCATCTGCCTGCTTTACTTGAAAATCAACGTTCAAAATCCTGGCAAATTGTTGGTGACTGAGAGAAATGCTGCTTAAATTCTGTTCGTCATAAGTCATATATATATATATATATATATATATATATATTATAAAGGTAAAAGACAATAGGAAAACTGTAACATAAGCCGACGCGTTTCCTCCAATGTAGACTTTTTTAAGGCAAAAACGAAATGAATTTATTGAAACAAAGTATCTATTAACCATTTAATAAATTCATTTCGTTTTTGCCTTGAAAAAATCCACATTGAACGAAACGAGTCGGTTAATATTACAGTTTTCCTATTGTCTTTTACCTTTATAAACATTGTCTTTTTCTATAGGTTAACTCTGAAATTTTTTTCATATATGTGTGTGTGTGTGTGTGTGAGATCCGACGTGTTTTAGACTAACTCGGCCACGAAAGGTATTGTCAGTCAAGCAAGGGTGACTAGTGCTTTATAAGTGCCTAGATTCTTGAAAGTACAGATCTGTTCAGCTCCGTATCCGGACGTAAACAAAGCATATAAACTAAAGAAATGATAGATTTTTTTATTTATTAATCCAGCAGATTTTATCACATTAAACGTCATTTTTAATAGATGCCCATATTTGAATAGACGCCCGTTTCTTTTCTTTTTTTAAACAGTATATTTATTTTTGTCTGCCGGCCTGAATATTGGAGAAATCTTATTAAAGAAAAAGATGCGCCCTCCGGCAGGATACAAACCTGTGTCTACCGTTGCAGGAGAAAACGTCGTTAGATCCGACGTGCTCTCTACCGCCTCGCGCATCTTTTTCTTTAATAAGTTCACGCACATACACACACGCAAATATATATATATTAGACAAAAACAATTTAATCACTACAAAGATGCCACTTCGTTTCGGTGCATTTAGTTGCACTTCAACTGTTGAGAACCAAAATGGTTGCATCTTTGTCGTGAATAAATTGTTTTTGTCTATATGAAAATATTATAATAAATAATTGTTGCTCTACTATCGGTATTGAGATCTCTTTTGAATTAATGCTGTGAACGTTAGAATTTATATATTATTTTCGATCTCATTACATTCGGGGATATATATATATATATATATATAAGGGTGAATTAATGAAATAGATATAAAAGATAGATGCAAGGGTAGATTTCTAATCCATACAGAATGTATAAGGGGGACAAAAGTTACTTTACCGTAAATATATAAATTTAAAAAAGTAAAAAAAATTAAAGAACAGCAAATTTAATAGAAATTCTTTTTTGTGTTGTGTTTCTACGGGACGTGGATGTGACTGCTCTCCACAGCTTTCTATATATTTTAGCTTTTAGCAATGTTTGCCTTTTTACCACTCCTCCCTCTACTTTCCATTTATACAAGCTCATTCGATAGGTTAATCAATGTTTCCCTCTATCCAGGTTGTTTTCAATATGTCATATGTGTGTCAGATTCTCCAAGCCCTCTTTCTTTATTCTTTCTCCAAAACTTCTGCTGATTTTAAATATGTGTATCTTCAGATTCTAAATGTGTGCGTCCTATTTGTTCCCATTTTTCATAAAATTTCCTCGTTGCTCAGATTTTCTGCCCATCATTCTGTAGAACCACATAATCTGTTGCCTGAGGCTTAATATTTTTTGAAACTTCCCCGGTATGTGCCATGTAAGGTAAAAACAGTGGACAAATGAACATAATCAATATTTAAAAGAATTTAATATAACTTATTTATAATTTAATGTAAGTTATAGAATATGATGGAAACCATAACAACATGTAAAATAATAAAATAATGTACTTAGGTAAAAGCGATATCGTCTTAATTAAATAGACATTTTTATGGCCTATATCTTTTCAGGGGGATTACGGTCATATCACGTTGAAACACCGGTTCCCTTACGATCACGGAATTTAAGCAACGTTGAGACTAGTCACTGCCAAGATGGGTGACCGCATTGGAATACTAGGTGCTCTAAGCTTGGATGTGCGGGTGGTGTAATGGATAATGGCTCAGAATTGTTAATCGGAGAGCTGAGTTCAAATACCCGTTTTGTTTGTTATAATTCTCATGCGCAAATACCCCGAGGAAAGGTATGAATCCACCTCTTCTTCTCCAACTATGGGTTAATTAATACGATTTGTATCCCTAAACCACTATTATCTAAAAAGATTCTTATAATAAAATATTTTCTAGTTTTAAATAACCTGTAAAGGGCTGGTAAGCTATAAAAAACGAATCAATCATTCATGTTTTAAATTTTTTTCTATGCTTAGGACCATTTTCTTAATTTCTGGTTAGTCAGTTACGTGCCATGCTATAGGTAAATAGTAGGACAGAACGGGTTCTATAGCCTTGGATGGTAACTGGTCTAACACATAAAGAAATGGCAACCTACTGCGGGAAAAATCTGCCTCGTCAGTCATGTATCAAAAAATACATGATCACCTAAGCGTGTATTACGTATAGGACATAACTGAAACCATTATCAATGTATTTTAGTTATCATCGTATTAACATTCGATAGTAAAATCGTTCTCTTTTGTAATTTATCGGAAGAATTATCCAATTTAATGAGCGAAATGTATTCACCAATCAATTTCAAGACTAACAAAAGGAATTTTCACCCATCTTCTTCAGGGCGTAGGCGATTATGGCTCTTCAAAAGTTTCTGTTTGTTGTGGCCCTTAGCAGCATTTCTCCTTTTGGTAAGCCTGTTGAGCCGCCATTCTTTCATACAAGCTCGTCAGGTAGAGGGTCGGAGATCTTCCTCTATTTCTTTTGCTCTCGATAGGCCTTGTGAGGGTTAAGTTCTCCAAATCCTCCGTCCTCATTATGTGTCCAAGAAAGTTCAGTTGATGCTGAGTATAAGCGTTCTTTTTATTGCCATTATCACATATACCCGTTACAAAATGTAGTTTCTCATTGTACCCGAAGTAGACATTGAGAGCGAATTTAAAAATGAAAATCGTACTTGGTTTCTGAATCTAGAAATGATTTCATTTCGATAGGACAACCACTTAAAGATTGGCGCTACGAAATCTTACTAAATTCCTTATTAATGTGCTTCTAAAATTTAGCTTATTAAATCGATTTTGTCCAATGTTTGTCCGAGAGAATCTTATTATAATTCTGTTTGTCCCGCCCTTTGTTAGCACGATCGTTACCCCCTGCCAATACCTCATAAATAAGGGACTATTCCGTTTTGATCGCGTCGAAAGACGGGAAGAGACACCACTTGGTTTCAGTTTATTTAGATTATAAATCGATTTTGCTTAATGATTGAAAGAATAAGAAAAAAAGGGTTAACTGTTTTTATGCATCAGCTAATAATTTGTTTTAATAAGTCGTAAATATAAGGGGTTCGTGGTTAGATCCACTTTTCGGTATTTGACCAAGAATCAGTATTTAAAAAAAATTCTTTTGTGGTCGCGCTGAGAACTTTTCAACATCCCTTGGTAACTAGTGAAAATTAAAAACGCTAGAAACGATGACAGCACTAAAATATAAGCAAAATAATAATAATAAAAAAAAATATCAATGTATGTCCCATGTTTGTTTGGATAACAAACTAAGAGACGCTTATAAAAATACGTTTCCATTAAGTTCGAGGAGAGGAGAGGTGAGATGCTTCTCACTATACGATATTCAAAGTATGCGTTCGAATAATCAACAGATGTCGCTAACATCAAATCCCGGATAAATAGCTGTTTGGCGGAGACGCAGTGAAAACACACTATATAGCTTTGCAAGCGATATATTGGTTGCAATTAGATGTTCAGCGTTTCCAATATTGGAATAATTGTGCATTTTATGATAAAAAAACATTGTTTTTTCTTCGAGGGAATGGGTGGGGTCATTTGACTGAAAGAAAACCGATAGCAAAAAAGAAAAAGTCTGTACACATGTCAAATAAAACTTTAACACGATCTTTTCAGCACTCCTTATATATGCGCGCATGCGCGTGCGTGTGTGTGTGTGTGTGTGTGTAATGTATATTTGGACAGCAACCTTTCTTTCAAACAGGTTTTGTTGAATAAGACAGACAAGGAAAATACGATTAAAGACAGTAGATATCACTATTTTCAGGGCATCTACTAAAACATAGATATCCCCCAAAAAATAACACTATTTACATTATTCGGACTATTGTCCTCATCTTTGTCGTCATATTTATTACAACGTTTCGGCCGTTGTACGCTACGGCCTTCTTCAGGTGGTTGGAATGTCGAAGTGAACCCTTTATTTCGCTCACTGCAGCAAAGATGAGGACATTAGTCTGAATAATGTAAATAGTGTACATAATACCTCATCTCAGAAATATAGACAGATACCAAAAAATAATGTTTGGTGTAGTAGAGAATATATATATATATATATATATATATATATATATATATATATATATATTTATTTATTTAGTTGGATTGGAGTGAGTTTGTGACCCTGGGTTTCACGCTATTTGCGATCGTCAGACAAACTGATTAATTTTTAAATTTTGGATTTATATATGCTTGCGTATATCGGTGTTTTTATGGAAGTGGGAGGAAAAATTGCAGTTGGAACGCCACTCATACGTATGCAAATATACATACACGCACTTTCACTCATTGACGTACGCAGACATACATACACGCACGCACACTCACTGGAGCTCACAAACATATATGGACCAGTCCAACTAAATATGTTAGCTCTATCACTGATATTGAGTGCTTTCCAATAAATACCGTGTGTATATATATATATATATATATATATATATATAAAAGGGTGTGCAGCTTATATTTTATATCATAAAGAAACAATTTATACAAATAATTAAATAGCAATGTTAATATGATTAATGGCGAAATCACTTCGCTAACAACACTTAATGAGACATTAACTTACTATCAATCCATTGAATGATAAGATCCTTATATTCGAGTTGGATTATACTTAGGTCCATTTCGCTTTAACTGATAAATTCATATAACAAGGAAAATTTCGTGGAGTCATCGTGGCCGAGATCTTGAGCGTGCTGGCCTTGTTCAAATCGTTGATCAAGCTAAGTAACACACTCTTTCCCAGAAACTGTAACTAAAGTCTGCTCAGCATAGTTGCAGTATGAACCACAGGTGGACTCTGTGGTTGTTGAAGAAACAAATGCGCCTGAGCAAGCGTCTGCAATAGGGATTGGCTAGCCGCCCTAGTAGACGGGTATCCTCGAATACGAGTGGCCAGCTATACATTGTGTGTGTGTGTGTACCTTCAAATAAAAAGGAGATACCTAAGGTTTAAAATACATTTTTAAAAATAAAAAAATTTTCTTGTAGCTTTTATTTTGGATTTGATTCCTGGAAAATACATTAAATTTAATATTTTTGATAAGTAAAATAATTTGTTGCATTTCAAACCGAAATGTTTTTTTTTATTATCAGTAAAATCGCTGAAATCATCCGTATTGACAAATCTGTCAACACAACATAATAGTTTTTATTAAAAATTCCTTCAAAAATAAAATATACTTTTCTCAAACGTTATTTGAGAAAACAAATACTACTTACTTTTAATTTAAAACATCGCAGAAAAGCATTTTTAGCACGGAGGTTTATATTTGGTTAAAAAATCTTGATTTTCTGGAGTCAACGTACTTCCATAAATTAATATAGGCACTTTTACAATCTTTTTGACATTGATTCAGAAATTCTTGCAAAAATCAGATAACTGTGAGATTTTAATGAAACTTTCACGACTTTTTATTCACAAATGAATGAAATTATTTTGGTAGCTCTTAATGTTCATATTAGTTATAAGGATAAATCCTCGAAGAGTTTAAATCATAATTTTTTTACCGAAAACCTGCTCGGAATGGTAAATTAAAAAAACGAAATATAACTAAGATATTATTTAATTCGAAAAGCTTTTAATTGCCTTTATAAATAAAATGTATTACTATTTGGGTTATTATTCTCATCTTTGTTGTTCGTAAATAGTGTAAATAACAACTCCTCGTCCCAGAAATTCAGACTCAAAGTTTATTACAGTTATATTACTACTCTCTTAAGAAAAAAAATTTTTTTGATGAATAATGAATTTTTATAAGAATTGTTTTCATTTTTTCACTTTAATAAAGTAATTTTTTTTTCATTTTAATATAATAATTGTTAAACTTTTTAAAATTCTGTATTAATTTGTAGCGGTCAAGTGATATTGTTTTTAAATAATAAAAAAAGAAACTATATTTACTAATCATAAATGGAAAAGCTTACAATTCATCGACCCCGGTATTTTAGAAAGAATTGTGAATTTTTTGGGGGGTGGGTGGGGGGAGTATAAACGTGTCAATTTTTGTAAATACGGACGTCACTTACGGACGTACATTATCAGAAAATAAGAATAGTAACTATAGTAAATTTACAATTTATTGGTAATTTTCTAACATTTTCTCAACAGGCCTCATTGTAAGTAAGACTATGAAGCCAAACTACCAAAAATTCAATAAAATATAAGAATATTTTAATTTTTTTTATTATTACTGGGTATTTAAAAACATATAAAGAGGCGTTTATGGTGTATACGTCATGGTATATATGATACGATTAACTGCTCTTTATTTAAATTTCCCATATGATACTTGTGTCAACACATTATGGTTGAAGGTCTTCCACGACGTGGATCGCTTTTAAGACATTATTGGGTAATATTTTAAGACATTATTGTACCAATATTTTATTTGGGGTTTTCTTCATGAATTCCCGCAAAGAAAAACTTAAGCATTCGAATCAATGGCAAAATTTCAAGCGAAATGTCATGCATTGAGGCGGTCAAAATCTTAATAGCATCTCATGACCGACTGAGTAACCCCACATGATCACCTATTAAGCTTCATAAAGGCTGTACAACCGGTAATCGACATTCTTTCTCGAGATATCTCGTATTAATAGATGGCCGGTGTTTTCTCCAAATCCCTTTAGAAGGAGGCAATACAGAATCATCTCAATGATTTGATTTGGAATTCAATGGAATTTGTGATGTTGAAAAATGATCGTAAAGACAAGAAAGTAAGAATAGATTAAAAACTGATGAATGGTGGCATAGTCTATAGAAGAGGAAGAAGAAGGGAACAGAGGAGTAAGTGAAAGAAGAAAAAGAAGAGGATAAGAAGAAGAAGAAAGAAAAAGAGGATAAAGGAAAAAAGAATAGGGGAGAATGAGAAGAAGAAGAGAAAAGAGAAGTAATAGAAAGAAGAAAAAGTGAAAAGAGGAGTAAGGGAAGGAAGAGGAAGAAGGGAACAGAGGAGTAAGAGAAAGAAGAACAAGAATAATAATAAAAAGAGGGGGGAAGAAGAAGAAGAAAAAAGGAAAAGAGGAGTACGGTAAAAGAAGAGGATAATAAGAATAAGAGGAAGATGGGAAAAAGAAGAAGAGAAAATAGAAGGAAAAGAAAGAAGAAAAAGGAAAACAGGGGTAAGGGAAATAATAAGAAGACCAAGAGGAAGAAGAAGAAGGAAAGATGGAGAAGGAGTATGAAGAAGAAGAAAAAAATAGCAAGCGAAAGAAAAAGAAGAGGATGAGAAGAAGAAGAGAATGGAAAGGAGGGGTAAAGGATAAAAAGGGAAAAGAAGAGTAAAGTAAAGAATAAGAAAAAAATGAGAAAGAAAGAGAAAAGAATGAAAAGAAAAAGAAAATGTGGGAAAGAAGGGAAGGAGAAAAGAAGGTGGGAGAAAGAAGCAGTTTAATGGAAAGAGGAAAAAGAAGAAGAAGAATGAAAGTAGAATAAAAGTTAAAAGAGTACAGAAGGAAGAAATGAAAGAGGAGAATAGGAGAAAGAAGAAAAGAGGGAATAGGAGGGGAGGGGAAGAAAGATAATGAAAAAAGGAAACTAAATGAAGAAGAAGGTCAAAGAAGAATAAGCAGAAGAAAGTCAGAGAAGTAAAAGAAAGAGAAGAGAAATATTAGTAGAAAAAAAGGAGATTTATTATACCAGATAAGAAGTAGAGGAAGAAAAAAAGAAATTTAAGGGAAAAAGAATAAGAAAATAACATAAACAATAAAAAAAAGATAAAAAAGAAGTAAAAACGATTATTGTGGACTTTACTAATGAAAGCTATCGTGTGGCATTGACCTAATCCGATCTCATTAAGACTTGCATTGTTTCAACTTTGTATAAACATGAAACACTTCAATGCAAAAAAAAAAAAAAAAAAAAAAAAAATTACAAAATGCTTCCAGTATTGGTCGTCGAGGGTGTTTACCATTTTAAATTCTGCAGAGTTCTTCGGTTGTCACTTGTCAATTATAAATACACAAATAAAAAAAAAAATACGACCTCCTTTTTGACGCATACACTAAACTCCATCTGTCAAGGCTGACAATAAAAAAGGCAGCCGTCTGTTTATCACTTGTTGAGACAAATTATATTATCAAGGGAGAGAACTCATACTATTCTCTGTAAACAATCGTGCCCGAGACAAAATCATTGCCAGAGATGATAGTCACTGCGAAAGAGCGCTTAAGTAGCAAGAGAGGAACAAATATATTTAAAAAAAAACAGTTGAAGAATAAGTAACGAGAGAAAAAAGAAGAATGAAAAGCGAAAGTAGGAAAAAAGGGAGGATGAAACGAAAAGAAAAAAAGAGGGAAAAAGGAGGAGAGGAAATATCAAGTATCTAGATGTGATTTCTAAGTCGTCTGAGCTGTCTAATCCATCAAATTTAAAACAAAAAAAATCTTTCGACATTAGGCCAATATGCATCCCCTACCTGCTCTCACTTATGACCAGGTATTCACAGCCCGACAGCATCTAGAGGACATCCTCAACTGGTTATAGTCAGGCAACTGAAAAACAAATCTCTTGTACTGAACGGGATATTTACCGTAGTCCATCTTAATGAATTAAGACAAAACATATACATGTTAACGCCTCTAAACAGTTAAAAGCGAAAGCCATGACAACAACGTCTGGGCATTTATTATCGTATTATAATTGTGCTTGTCGCAACCTTCGTTAGCTTGCACGACCGTTACGACCTGCCAATAATAGGCTATTCCGTTTTGCTCGCGTGGAAAGAGGGGAAAAGACACTGGTTGATGAAAGAAAGAAAGACAGAAAGGAAGGAAGGAAGATACAAGTGTTTAATGTCTGTTTTAGTGAAATGGAAAAAAGTTGTCAATTTCAAATCTGCTCATTTGTACCCCCTTACTTCTTAAAATAACGACCAGGATTCATATTTATGATTGTTATTACAATATGTTGTTGAAGTTGTTAAGTTCAAATATTTAACAATGAAACAGGGGAATTTCTACGGATATTTTACTGTTGTAAAACTCGCCATGAGCTGACAATCATTAACTGAAGAATTAAGATTCAACAGAAAATGAAAACAGGAAAACCGTGTAATATTCACGGGTTAAAAGTAGTTATTATTAATGTCTGTACGACGGTTACGCTTCTTTTTTTTTTTTTGTTATATAGGAAAAAAAGTATCGCTGCCGACACTTGAGTTTGAACATAAATTGCCAGAGAACAAACACAGGCGATCCCATTATTGAATTAAGTAGAACACGTAACCATAGAGTAAACGCATATTTGTAGGAAGTAGCTGACGACTAAGGATCGCTATTTCTATTCTATCCTCCATTACTATTCGGATCGTCATTCCTATTCTATTCTCTATTACCATATAAACCGCTATTCTGTATTCAATTCACTATACTATTTCTCTATTCGGATCACTATATAGATTATTATTCAAGCGAGTATTATCGAGCAAGTATTATTAGTGCGAATGTCATTCGAAGGCGTCTGACACCAGTATTGTTCAACGGCGTTATTCTTCTTGTATCTGTGATTATAAAGTCTCTACTACAACGAGCATTACGAAAGTGGCAACGAGTATTCGTTGACATCACAAAAGTGGCAACGAGTGTTCTTTGACATCACTAATTTTTTTTACCAATGGACTGAGTGTATAATCTACCGAATCCCTGAATCTTTTGAGTTGGAATCAATTACGTCTTCTCGCTTAGATAATAAATAACTTATATTATCTTACATATTGCTATAGACATAAGTAATTTCCGTTCTTTGAAACCAATTGTAATAAAGAATATATCATCCTGAATACTAATCATTCGTGGTTGTTAACAATAAATTTTGGGAACATTAGCATATCTTCGTTTTTGCGCAGCTGTAGCAGCGTACACAGGGGATTAAAAGAAATTCGGTTGATTTATCCCACCTTACCTGCTGTTATTCAGCTAAACTTACATCAACCGATTATTACTTTTTCCAATCGTTGCAAAACGCTTTGATGGGGGGAAAAAGCTTCTCTAATGAAAACCGGATTCAAGAGGTCGTCGAAAACTTGTTATATCAAAGCCCGCGAAATTTTACTCAAAAGTTATCGAAGTGCTACTTGACAGGTGACAACAAATCATTGTAGACCATTTACATTTACCAGTAATAAGGAGTGCCAGAGAAAAGCAATAATAACAGCAAAAATTGCAACATGAACTCTGCGAAAAACATGTAATGATAACAGCAAAAATTGCAATATGAGCACTGGTAAAAATGATGTTGAAGACATTACGTTTAGAGTACCCAGAAATTCATACACAGGACAGATGACAAAGTGGATAAAGGCGTTAGTTAGATCCAGTGACAGGACCCAAAGAGTGTGAGTTCAATACCCAGATAAGGCAGTGGAGAACTTGGAGAGGGGAATTAACGGGAGATAACTGATAATTGACATCCATTAAACATGGCACGTGGAATTAGAACAGTCTACCACACCGAGCGAAATAAACGGTTCAGTTCGACATTCCAACCACCTGAAGAAGGCCAGACCGCACAACGGCCGAAACGTTGTAATAAATATGGCGACAAAGATGATGAAAATAGTCCGAATAATGTAAATAGTGTACATAATATCTCATCTCAGAAATATAGACAAATCATTGTAGATATTGGTGAATATGTAATTGGATAAAATGTAATTGTACTTTCATACAACAATCTGCTTCAGTAACCCTCTACTTTGTATTGGGTGTATAGTTAGTATAAAATAAAGTAGTTTAACACATTAAATAGAATAGTATTTGCGTCGAGTTAACGCTATTATGTTTTGAGTTAACTCGAGAACAACATGGAAAGAGCAGGGGCAATTTTGGACAATAAAAGAAACAGTGTTGTGCAGAGATAAAATTAAAAGCAATTCGTTTAATTATTTTTCACATCGATTATCAGAATCGGCGACAAAACGAAACGAAATAATTGTATGTTTAATGAAACAAAAATGATTTGAAAACGGTTTTTCCCATATTGCATTATAAAACTCTGAATCAGGAAGACGGAGTAGTAGAAAATGGAGTGGCTAAATATTAGGTTGGTGCAAAAATAATTTCGTTTTCTCATATAGTAACATATGTTAGAAAACGAAATTATTTTTGCACCAACCTAATAGAATGGTCGAATTTCTAGCCTTGCAGCTTTACTCTTAAAATGAATTACAGGAATATATCGTTCAGCAAATTCTTAAGAAAATGAAGACCATTTCGAAAAAAAGCTCACTGAAATATCTAACGATGGCATGTCCAATTCTGAATATATAAAATATGAAACTACGATGGATTTATTTTTTTTTTTACTGTTTATCAATCTTTTTACAGGTTATTTAAAGCTAGAAAATATTTTTAGATCGTAAGAACGACGATTTACTGATACAAGTCCTACTAATTAACCCATAGCGGGAGGAAGAGATGAGTTCATACCTTTCCCATTGGTATTTGCGCATAAGTGAATATTACGAACTCGGCTCTCCAATTTCCAATTCAGAAACATTACCAACTACACCATCCGAACATGCATACTTACAGCACCTGGTATTCCCACGCGGTCATCCATCTAGGTATTGACCAGGTTCGAGATTGCTTAACTTCAGTGATCGTACGAGAACCGGAGATTGAAAATGTTATGGTCGTAAGCCGAAACTACAATGAAATGCCGTCCTGGTTATGACGATAAGCTACAGCAAGGCCTCTGATCGAGCAGTTTTGAAGAGCGTGGGAATACCTCTTAATTGACATATGTAAGGGTCCCAGATATGGGTAAATAGTGAACCTCCAAACTGGGGTCAATACATGAAAAATACGTTAGAAAAAATTACCAGAAATACATTACTGGAAAAAAAATTACCAGCAATACATTTAAAAAAAAAATGACCAGACATCACAAGAAAATAAAATTTCAGTATTAAATGACCCATAAGGAGTTGATATGCCGTTAAACAAACAAACCAAAACCAAACTAAACAAAGAAAGTCGTGTTGATAAAAGAAAAAAAAAGTCCGAGTTTGGCGCCAGATTCAAAGTACAATTACATCAATTTTAAATCCAGCAATAAATAAAACTAATATTTTCAAGCTTTCTGCAATTTTGTGATAATTATGTTGGGTGATAAATGCAATTTGAGTTTCAATTTTGATAGGATGAAATTGCATTAAATAAAAACAATAAATTTACTAAGTTCTTCAGTTCATTGAAAATATAATTTATTTATTGTTCACGGTATGAAACTGTGTAGTGAATATTATATTACGTTCAAGTCTGCGTATAAATGTAAATTTGTGTTAAATTTTTAAACATTTTTTTGGCAAACCTTTAACAAGTACTGCCACTTAGATAAACCGATATACATATACACATTCACACACACACACACACACACACACACACACACATATATATAAATATATATATATATATATATATATATATATATATATATATCAGTTCATTCCAAGCAAGGCAATAATGCCACTAAGATGCAAGGAGCTATACTGAGAATGAAAAGACTTTTGAAGGAACTGGAGACCCAATCCTGAACAGAAAAGAAAGGATAAACCTCTACTCCTGTTCAAAAGACTGGGGGTGAGTGAAAATCGGATTATATATATAATTTACTCGAAAATTATAACAAATACGTTATAAAATCACTACAAAAATAGCCATTTTGTTTCAACACTTCTGGTGTCTTATCAAGTTATAGTGTTGAATGTAGAATAAAGAATTTTAAAAGGTTCAAATCGACCAGACACCCCTCGATAGGGGAAATGTTGTTAGCTTATGTAATAGCGTTTCTCCTATAGAGGGGTGTCTGGTCGATTTGAGCCTTTTAAAACTCTTTATTCTACATTCAACACTATCACTTGATAAGACACCAGAAGTGTTGAAACAAAATGGCTATTTTTGTAGTGATTTTATAACATATTTATGTTATAATTTTCGAATAAATTATATTTGCTCTACTCTGTATTGAGCACTCTATTAAGAATAGTATTTTTTGGTTATTGGAATTTATTCCGTATACACCAATCCTATACTTGGGTATGTGTATATATATATATATATATATATATATATATATATATATATATATATATATATATATGTGTGTGTGTGTGTGTATATACATACATTTCGACATATATACAGATAAAATACGTATAAATACATAAATACGAACACTTAAACACATACACACATGCATCCATCCACGTTGTGACTAGATTTTGAGCAATTTCATCGCTTGATCTATCTTCAAATATAAGCAGCGCGGATGTGGCTTTTAAGTTCTGCTAGGGTCTCACATTCTCCCGCACAGATGTGGCAACATTGAGCACTTTTTGCAGTAATTGTTATATGAATCCCGTATAACTTTTAATGAATTACTTCTCTCCGTGTGGCGTGTTTAGGACTGCCGTAACTAGACAAACGCGACCACATTCATTACACGTTTGATCAGATTTTGTGTCAACATTTTGAGGGGAATTAGCATCAACATCCTTGCGAATATTTCCGTTGATTTTTTTTCATGCTCAACATGATTCTATTCAAAGTCTTTCTTACCACTGTGCACTGCTTAGAAAAAGTAATAATAGCTACTGGACTTGAGAAGCATATTTATGAAAGATTGTTTTAAGAAAGAGATTTTATAATTTCAACCGACGGTAGTACTGGCTGCTTGGTCAATGAATGCCGAATGTTTCCTTAGAAGGGAACGACTAATATTACTGTTACCATTTTACGCAACAATTTTTTTCTAATATATATATTTTTAATATATGTATGAATTCGTTAAATCATCAACAAACACGACTTTTAAAATTCAACTTGCTTAAGAACACGAACGAATAGAACAAGACTCACTGAACATTATGACTAAAAGAATTAAAATAAAATGCCTTCTATCCCGATGAAAATGGAGAGGTTCTACATCATGTTATAAGTAAAGCTTCTTTTCTTCAGGGAGAATGTGCGGCTGATGTAATGGAAACTGAATCGGAATGAGAAATCGGAGAGCAGGGTTCGAATTCCAGTCGGGTTCATTAGATCCACTTACGCGGTAAATACTCTTGTGAAAGGTATAAATCTACCTCCTCCCCCAGCAATGGATTAAATAGTAGGACTTGTACCTGGAAAAACCGTTGTTACTGACGGGAAATATTCACTCGCAAAAAAAAAAAAAAAAAAAAAAAAAAAAAATTCTTACAATCCAAAATACATCTCAGCTTTAAATAAAACGCAGACGGGTTGATAAACCGTAAAAAGGAACTTTTCTTCAGATAATCGAGAAATCCATGTTACACCTGATCCTTAAAAAAAAATTTGATTTATACATTTTTGGGGACACTACACTACACACACACACACTCATAAATTTCATGTATACTTTTTTGGGGACGCTACACAGACACACACAGACACATACATACACCCATAAATTTCATGTATACATTTTTGGGGACACCACACACACTCACATAAATTTAATTTATATATTTTGGGGGACACTACACAGACACACATTTTATGTATACCTTTTTTGGGATACATACACACACACACACACACGCGCAGACGCACTCATAAACTCTTGTGTGTGCCAGTGCACGAATATATGTGCGTGCGTAAGATTATAGATAAGTACTTATACACTCACTGACTCGACCCTACGCAGACATGCGCACAAGTAGACATAAAAAGAATGAAGACAGACGACATTATCTAAAAAACAAAAATCTAAATATTCTTAATATGATGAGCGTCACATAATGAAAACAAAATGGACACAAAAAATATGAAAAACTGGTGTTGGTAATAACTTTTCGTTTTTTATCGTTGTTTTCAAAAGAAGAATTCCCTAAAGTCGGGAATGATATGAGTTACGGGACAAGTAACATAATGAGAAGACAACCGACTGCGCCCTCTATCGGTAAACCCACAGGAGTCAAGACAAGGCCGCCGCTGCCGCCACACCGTTCGAATTCCTCCAACTCAGCTCTTCTCAAGCAATGGCGTCTGTGGACTAAATTGGTAAGTACATTGTGCTACTTTAAATAATTATATTTATTATTTATCAAATAAATGCTAAGTCCTGTCTGTCATGAAAAATTATCGGTCAATTTTTTTTTTAAATGGAACTAAAATTTTCTTGAGATTATTTATCTGTGTTTGTTTACTTTTTGTTTTTCTTATAGTGTGACATTTTAACATCCTGAACTGAAATTACGAAATGTCGACGATATTCGTCGTTCGACTGTTGAAATTTCACAGAGATCTTTGTCAAAGAAATAACTTGATTATAGTACAAAATGACTTTGGATATATATTCATATTATTTTTTTTTATTAATGGTTAACCAATATAAGTCTCAAGAGCCACTCAAGGTAGAGGGTTACTGAATGAGGAATTTGATATTAATATGCGAAAGAAGTGGGAAGTGAGAATTATGTAAATATGGAGCATAGGTAACGATTCACTCTAGACTTGAAGAGGTTCAGATGGTAGCATTCGAGGAAGTATGCACACAAGAGTCCGTTTCACAAAACTGCTGTTTTTTTTTGTTTTTTTAAGCGTTTCACCCCAAGCAAGGCGGGAAGCCACTTATACGCAAGAGGTTACAGAGAGTTGGAGTGAGAGCAAAGAGGAGCGATAGAGGAAAGGATGAAGAGAAGGATAAGGGATAGATCAAGGCATCTGGAGACGTCGATTGACATATTTGAATAGTTGGATATTATAGCTATCAGGGAAACAAGAAAAGGGGAAGAAGTTCCACAGGCGAGAAGTGAGAGACATGAAGCTATTGGAGTAGAAGAGATGGCTACATTTAACAGTTTCGACAGTGAAAGTGTGAGAGCGAGATGCCAGCCTAGTTGAACACTTAAATTCATGAAGTATGGGAACCAGCGAAAGCAGCTCATCGGAGCAGTTACCATGAAAGTATTTGTAAAAAAGACAGAGGAAGGCGACGGTTTGGGAAAAAAACTGAGTGCAAATTCCTCCTTACAAATGGAATACGGGTAGGTGAGTCAGGTAAATGTAAAATATCTGAGTTAGTGGAACTAATGAATGGAGGTCGTCCGAACATTTGCTATATAAATAGTGATAGACTAGCAACAGGCTTGCAACATTACATCTGTAGGGAAAGAGGCTGCGAGTTGGGAAATATAGACGCCCTCCTACAAGCCCGCGTAAACGACTTTGGACTCTATCAAGGCTAATCTAATATTGATAACAAAAACTTTCTCTAAACTAATGTAATGTATAGACTCCACACCGGC
The DNA here is from genome assembly GCA_963932145.1 of Acanthosepion lycidas. NCBI lineage: Eukaryota > Metazoa > Mollusca > Cephalopoda > Sepiida > Sepiidae > Acanthosepion > Acanthosepion lycidas. The sequence goes on along the minus strand of OZ010586.1, from coordinate 23,136,335 downwards.
CAAGAAATGAAGGACCAATTTATAACCTAGTTGTTATACAAAATTGGCTACCCACTTCTTGTCCATACATATTCTTGTTTCCTAATCTAAAGGATGTGCGACTGTTGCAGTGGATATTCCAGTCAGGTTTGTTACATTCACATTCAAGTACTCTTGGGAAAGGCATGCACTCCCCCTAGCCATGGGTTAAATAGTAGGACTTTTATCAGGAAAAATTCATTGTTATTTTTAAAAAATATTAAAGAAAATTTCTCTACGAAATAAAAAAAAAAGTATTTTTACAATCCAAAATGTTTTTCGGCTTTAAATAAACCACAAAGGGTTGATAAACCGTAAAAAACACATTCAAAATTCACTTCTAATATTAATTACAAACCAAGGTTATTACATTCGGGCTACTTCTAAAACGCCAGCGCAAATAAGTTTCGAGTTTTACTACTAGCAACTTTTGGGGCCACAATTTTTTTAATCATTTCACCCCAAGCAAGGCGATAATTTCTCTGAGACGGAAGGAGTTGTCGGGAGTGAAAGAGAATGAGAAGACATTAGAAGGAACAGGAAACCCAATTCTAAACAGGAAACATGGGATAAATCTCTACTCCTGTTCAAAAGACCGGGGAAGAGTGTGAATCTGACGATAGGCTAATCTATTTACTATTGAGGAAAAAAAAAAACAAACAAAAACCCGCACGTACAATCTAACAGAACGTAGTATTCCGAAGCGGTCACCCACCTTGGTGTTGACCAGGCTCGACGTTGATTAATTTCGGAGATTCCCAGCAAAAGCTATTATTTGTATTATTTCATACATGCACCCATACATGTGTTTATTCACAGAATAAGTACTTAAAATTTCTCCTTTCTTTCAACTGTGTGCCAATGGCTTAGGGGGAAAATCTCCGACTGTTTCGATCCCGGCTTGAAGCAATCGGATGTCGAGCTACACTGATGAGCTGGCCGAGTCTATATGTGGAAGACACACACACATATATTTTATATATATGTGTGCGTGTGTGTGAAAGTGTCTAATTCGCTACCTCTTCATCACTGAGTCCAGTTGACGTTTGCCTGATAACGTAACTGTCCTGGTTTCAATTCTCATTAGTGGATGCACACTGCTGATGAGTCACAAATATAGGACGAAACGGCCGTCCAGTGCATTCTGTTGAGGTTTCTTCTAGACTCGATGAATTATTAATTTTTTATATTATATATATATATATATATATATATATATATATATATATATACATATACACACACACACACGTTGCGGCATAAATACTTCAGACATAATAGTAAGACATTAGCTAGATGACGACAACGTTGCCACTAATGTCTTAACATTTTATGGGAGGTATTTCTTTCGCACACTGTATAGTTTTCAAAGTCAGCATTCATTTCTCACACACACACACACACAATATGAATTGTCCCTTGAAGCAAAATTCGTTTCGTGGCTAAGTATAAACAGACCAATTTCTAAAGAAGTAATGGATTTTTTTTAAAATTTATTGATCCGACAAATTTTATCGAACTGGACGTTATTTTTTTAGTGGATACACATCAATAAAAAATTCATTCATCTTTAGAAATTGCTTTGTTTACGTTTGGATAAGAAACTAAGCAAATCTGAAATTTCAAGAGTCTATAACGAGAATGCTTTCACTATTCGGCTTTGCTTGATTCACAAGATTCTTCGTTGCCGAGTCGACATCATATATATATATCTATCTATCTATGAACACTCCCGTCGTATTCGACGTATGAGGGTCAAGCAGATCAGTTCCAAGGAACCGACAGCCCAGACACCAGATTTGATTATAGTGGTGAAGGCTTTGTGCAGGACCATCCACACTTTTTGAAGGGCCGAATACAGAAACCTGGTGCACTACGTGCCACAAGGCCCCCAAATGACCCTCAGCAGGTTTTGAATTCAAATTTGTTCTTCTTCTAGACCAATTGCCAATCAAAGCTATAGAGCCCAATCTGTCCCGCTATTTAACCATAGCTGGAGGGAGAAGAGGATTAATACCTTTCCCAAAGGTATTAGCACGTAAGTGAATTAAATGGATTCGACTGGAATTCGAACTCGGCTCTCCGATTCCTCAGCCCAAGCCGCTATTCACCGTGCCCATAAAAAAAAAATAAGGTTTATTTATTGTAGAGGTGTTTCTGTAGAAAAGCAGTAATTTGGTTTCTTGTCATTTAATAACGTTATATATATATAAGTTTAGAAGTTTATGTGTGTGTGTGTGTGTTTCGTCAAATATGAGGGAATATGACGGATAAGTAATATCTTGTAAGTTTTCATTATTTAATTTTTCTTGTCTCCTAACAAATTTTCTTTTACAAAGACTTAGTGAATGAAGAAATTGTCGATAATTTCGGTCAATACTTAAGTCATTTTCAAGGAAAGGAGATGTAGCGATATGTAAATGACTGTCTGATTAGCATAGCTATGGCATAGGCTATAATATAAACGCCCAGGCACTAAAGCTAGAGCAGCTCTCGGTATACGAAATAAACGACTGGTTTGGCGAAAACACAAAGGAAATCATCCTCCATAAGAGGGGGAGGATTAATTAACTTGATAACGAGGATTATATGATTGGTGTTGAAAAGTTCGCTGCCAAACCTAAAAAAATCTCTTACCACGAAAAATCTGTTCTGTTTTATTTTTAAGAAAATTGAAAGTGAGTCGGCTGAGATCGGTTCATCGCCTCTTCGCATATATATATATATATATATATATATATATATATATATATATATATGTGTATGTGTGTGTGAAATGTTTTTACAAATTCCAGTCCACTTTCTCATGAATACAATCAAATCTGTTATGAATAGACTATTGTCATTAAATTCAAAGGGACTTGTAATTTGACGATTGTAACTTAACTTCATGGCGATGTGAAGAACACGTATTTGTGCTATTTTCCATGTTTTATAAACAACATTTTAACTTAACAAACGGTCTTTGTGTCGACGAAACTTTTCAAGATTTTTTTAACATAATATGGCCGTGTTTTTATCCATAAAATTTTAATAAAACTAACACCAGCAGCTTTTTCCTTCACACTTGTCATTGCAATTGGTTTATATTATAAACACAATAATTCTTGCCAATAGCATAAAATGTATCATAATTTGTATATCTTAGCTGTTAATTATTATTAATCTTTTTATAGGGGTATTTCTCTAATTTTTTTTCTTTGTATTACACTAATACTGTTAGCACTTATGCCATTAGGGAAGTCCTAAATTCATCTTTCTTTCCTCCAGCTATGCATTAGACTGGTGTTTCTAGATTTGTATGACAACCAATCTAAGAGAAAGAAGACTAAATTCAAATCGCGCGGAAGGCGCCGGAAAACGACTCAATCTTTCCCATGAAATAATAGATATTCACAGGTGGCAAGACGTGTTGTTCGCTCAGCAACCACCTACATTGACCGACTATGTGATGACATATGCTATCACGCTAATGACCTCCCAACTTTGATGCAGGAGAGTGATTGTTGGCGTAATAGTCTAATGAATGTCCGAGCTAGGTCGATCGAATAATAATAAATAAAAGAAACAACCGTAAAGACTTATAATTGCCTACGTCTTGAAGGATCATGGAATTAAATAAAAGTATTCTCCCATTTTACAAATTTCTTAGATGAAGCAAAGTTTATTAGTAATGTTCTGGACATCTATTTGTTTCATATTTGCTTTTTATTGGCGGTTTATTCATTATTTCCGGTCTGCGCTTTTTGACTTCAATCAACTTGATTACTCGTAATATTCGAATTACTTAAATGAAGCATTGTCAGTTTTGATTATTTGATCTAAATTTGGTTTATTGGATTTTACCACCTGAAGGTCTTTTATAAGAAAAGTAGTGGCTTTTAAACCTGAATCTTATCAGCCTTTGATGGTTATATGTTTAATATAGCATTCTGTCTATTCGCTGGACAGTGGGCACATATTTCAGTGTTCGATAGTTCTGATGAAAGAGAGTAATAAAAACAAGTTAAGCTTTTCTTTTCTTTTTTTTTTGTTTTTCTCTTTACCTTTTTACGGTAAACATTTGGTTCCAATCTCTGGGAATGTCTGCTAAAAATACCCGCTCCCCAAATTTATAGACAAATCCTACAGATGCATGCTGGGATTTCTTCTTAGACAATAAAAATGAACAATTCTTAGTCTTACACAAACATGTTTTCTTTCTTGCCTTGAAGCCAGAAGGCTATAACCACTTGACTGTATCCCGTTTACGTATGAACACTGTTTTTAGTTTCTTTCATTTTACTTCTTCATTATTTTTTAACAAAAGTTCATTGAATTATGATACAGGAAATCAATTATTTTGCAAAACGCCATAACCATAAACGTCGTAAAATGAAATAGGCAGACAAGAAAAAGAAGAAAACAAAAAACAAAAACAAACTAATATCAATAAAAAACACATAAAAATATAAAATAAAATATGAATATAAAAAGAACGAACATGAGAAAATCGGCAGACAATTGCTGATACCTCCTGAACAGAACGATTGCAAATATTTTCGCTTACGAAACTCTGGAGTCGGTGGACTGAATATAACATCAATCGACAAAGTGACAAATTCTATATTTGTATTAATCCTCTCTCTCTCTCTCTCTCTCTATATATATATATGTATTAATTCGACAGATTTTATCACGTTATTTTAGTGGATAAAAATACTTGACTTGATGTTTTTTAAACAGTGTATTCATTATCTGCTACCGGACTAAATATTCAAGAAATCTTATTAAAGAAAAATGTGCGTCCTCCGGCAGGATTCGAACTTGCGTTCTCCTTAGCAGGAAAAGCACTCTCTAGATCCGACGTGATTATACTGACTCGGCACGAAGAGCACTGCCGATCAAAGAATGCTGAATAGTACCTTTAAGGGAGGTTTTCGCGTAATAATTTTTTTTAAAAAAACCATTACTTCGTTGGAAATGCTTTTGTTTGCATCTGGACACGAAAATGAGTAGATTTCGAGAATCTATGACGAGAAGGATTTCCCTTAAAGGCACTTATCAGCCTTGCTTGATGGGCAATGCACTTCGTGGCTAGAGTCGATATAACGGGTTGGACACAACGACGGCTTCTCCTGCCAAGGGGGATGCAAGTTCGAATCCTACCAGAAAGCACACATCTTCCTTTAATAAGGTTTCACGAATATTCAGGCCGTTAGGCGATAATAAATATACTGTTTTAAAATAAACACGGAGCGTCTACTCAAATATGGGCATCCACCAAAAATAACGTTTAAGTGCGCTCAAAAACTAACAACGACAGCACATGTCTAGAAAACCGGAATCTAAATGGCAACAACTGAAAGAAAAGAGGTGAAAGAGAGAAAAGGTTAATCTAGTAAAACAATCGACGAAAAGGAGAAATTATCACGGCATTCTACACGTACCCACATACGCGCAGACGGGCACATGCGCGAACGCCGATGTACAAAAACAAAACTTGCACAAATGAAAAGTGCATCTAAAAAAGAAAAATCTGGTAGTATAAGCAGTCAATTGCGGATACCCCTAACGAGTGTATGGAGTAATTCACGGAGTGTCCGTCTACGAAACTCTGGAGTCGGATGCTGAAGGTGAAGCTAAGTGACAAATTCTCTCTGTCTGTTTCTCTTTCACTCCATATATATGTGCATGTATGTAGCACAGTCTACGCAAACACACACACACACACACATATATATATAGCCATTACCAGGAATGGTCTAATGAGGTTAGACACTTCTGTGTCGAAAACCCCTTGAAAATACTTATTAATTTCAATTAAATTGAAGCAGATAATGTCATATCCAGAAAAAAAGCATTTCCTGTTTTGACAATGAAAATGGTTGGATCCAATTGCATTTCCGCTTGCATGGCGACGTGGAACTTCCGTTACATCCGGTTAATTCGATTGTTGAATTCAATGCCTTAGGAATAACACAGACGAGTCACTACTCAAAATTACTCGACCCCTCCCCCTCCACAGGCACATGCACCCCACAAAAAGTTATTTAATTGTTGACTAGATTTAATCCCGAGACGTTTCTTTCTTTTATGTGCCGTGTCCCTTCAATACGTAGGTGATCACGGCTCTTCACAACTTCCTATCCTTTTCATCATTACGAATGTTTGTTTCCTTGTTATCCTTCCTAGCCCCTGTCCTGCGATCTATTTACATGTTTCGTTAGGTAGGTTACTCGTTGTTTTCTTCTGCCCATCTTGCTTTCAATATGTCCAGTGAGTGTCGAATTCCCCAAGCCCTCTTTCCTCATTAACTGAACCAGAAATTTCAACTATATTTTTCTGATTTCAATTACAAGTGTCATTTTTGCTTCCATTTCCACCGACGCGCTCCATCTAGGGCTTTTAGGGTGGAAAATGACTTATCGCCCATAAGGCTACGTACACAATTTTGAACTCTGTCAAAGTGAGGATTGAGCAATCTCCAGCCAAGACATGGCAGCAATACTCCATTTTCGGTCTAATCTGACTCTTGTATGGATAGAGCGTGCCAGGATTTGGGTACTTTCTGGAACGGTACGAGACACCTCTTTATCGATAGATTGGTTTTACGAGTTCTATCTATCTATCTATCTATCATAATTTCTTTGTCATTCTCTGTCTATCCTAATATATTCATATCTATATATTTATTTCTCTCCATTCCACCTTATCTATCTAATTTGTATTAATCTCTTTTTACGACGAAGGAAAATAAAATTGCAAACCCTGAGAACAGGCAATGCATGTTAGGGTGTGGTAAATATTCTGATATGTGGAAGCCTTCGGCCAATTTGTGACGTAATAACTCGTATATCAGTGCAACGTCTATGTCTGAGCATTAAATGGTGAACTATGCTGCAATAAGGCTTTGTATAGTGAAAGTCTTGTGCAAGCAAGTTTCATGCCACGGAGAGGCACACGCGCCACTTTTGTTCAAGGAGTCAGATTGTGAACTTTTGAAAGAGAGGTTGGACTGTGAAGATTTGAGAGAGAGGTTGGACTGTGGAGATTTGAGAGAGAGGTTGGATTGTGAAGATTTGAGAGAGAGGTTGGATTGTGAAGATTTGAGAGAGAGGTTGGGTTGTGAACGTTTGACTGAGTTTGGGTTGTGAGAGTTTGAGAGAAATCAGGTTGTGGACATTTGAAAAGAGTTGGATTATGAATCATCGAGAGGCTGGATGTTCATTTTGGAGAATTATTGTGCAAATTGGATGTGATATATCAGTGGCGCTTCAGTAATAGTAACAGTGGTTAAATATATATTATCTGAAACTTAAAATGATAATTTATAAAGCTAGTATTATATTTAAGGTTCATCGGAAAAAAAAATTACATCGATTCCAGCGAAAGGCGATATATAACGGTGGAGTAATGGATATTAACTCGGATTGAAGAATCGGAAATCCGAGTTCGAATTCCAGTTGGACTCATTACATTCACTTACGAAAGGTCTGAATCCTTTTCTTCTCCCTCAGCTATGGGTAAATAGCAGGACAGACTGGGTGGTAACCGGTCAGGAGACGATTGGGCTCCTTCAGTCAATCTTGCTCAAGAAACACCATTTCTACTGCGGCTGAAGTATATAAGGTGCCCCTACAACCTTGATGGGACACGGAATTTGCGTTCGATATATATATATAATAAATCTGGGTATGTAATCCCGACAGAGTTATAAGTTATTGACATTTGGAAAAATGTTCATGAAAGTATGTTTCGAAAATAATATCCGTTAATGCTTTTCGCCTATATGGCTTCATCAGATGGATAACGAAAAATGTGTTGTATGTGTATGTATTTTCGAAACATACATTCATGAACGTTTTTCCAAATGTCAATAACTTGTAACTCTGTCGGGATTACATACCCAAATTTACTACATACTTTCGACATGGGGAATTCATGGATAAAAACAATTCTCTCATATATCTTCTAACCATTCTGAAAGATTTTTCATCTCAAAATTCGGACACTTAAAGCAGAGGATATAAAATTTTAAACGATTTTTTAAAAAGTTACTCAGTTTTTTCTTTCTTTGTAGTCTCGAGCAACGCCAGCTTGTGAAAAATAATATAACATATAATTATTCTAAACACGCACAAATAAATACAAACACAACACATTTTTCGTTATCAATCTGATGAAGCCATATAGGCGAAATGCATTATCGGATATTATTTTCGAAACCTACTTTCATGAACGTTTTTCCAATGGTCAATATATATATATATATATATATATATATATATATATATATATAATTACTGTAAAAGTTACATATAATGGGTACACCTGCTTGAGTAGAGTTAACCTGTTTTTTTAATATTGAAATTAATGTCTCCCGGCCTAAAGATAGAATATGCCACACGATATAAAATCTGCCTCTCGGTACAACGGATAGGAACTGTACCTGTATTTACTTCTTTAATCTGGGAAACAGATTTTAAGACAAGTGTGCTTTCCCGCCTAGCCATCAACTGGATTTATTTTGGTTCAAATATTTAAAATCTATTGTTTTTTTCGACAAAACCTTGCACTTTAGACTGCTGACCAGGATAAATTTTATCAAAAGCTGGCGTAGTCTTGCGCATCAGTCGAATTCATTTTCGCCTTTTACTGAAAAAGAGGAAGTACTAGAAGTTTTTGAAGTGTCAGATAGAGAATAATTTGAGTCCCCGGAGACGTTTGTTTCTTTTTTTTTTTTTAAATTTTAATTTTTTCAAATTCCAGGCAGAAGTTAACAGACACAACGCACAAACGGTGGTAGTCAGTCACAGGCTTTTATTTTTTGCATCCTGCAATAATTAATATATTTTCTGTGATTCTATTTGGGTTTTGCTATTTTTTGAATCCCCTTCTTTCGTCGCTGAGATCTGACCCGGTAAAATGGAAAGTATAAAAAAAGTAGTTAGGGCCATGTGTGCATATCGTTGTTCCAGTTGCTTGTTTTTATTGTTGTTATTGCTGCGAGTGGTGGTTGGTTATGGCAAGGGTGGGTGGGGGTAGGTTTGTAATTATTGAAACATTTGCCCCGGAGTGACATTCTCAGCAGAAATAAATTGCAAAGAAAAGATGACGCGCTGAGATCACGTGGACAAGGGCGGCTGTTGTAGAGCAAACATTCCCCAAAACTTCCTGACGGCAACATTCTTTAAGTGGACGCAAAAGAATGGCCTCCAAGGTCTTTCTTATTTCTTTCCAGCCGTTTTATTCTTGATTTCTTTTTTTTCTTTTTACACGTATTTTTTTTTTCTTTCTGATCCTTATTTTTCTCTTTTTTTTTCTCTTTTCTAGTTTTTCCTGTTTGCTTTCTTGTTTTACTCCATCTTTAATTTCTCTTTCTCCCATTTTTTTCTTTTTTTTTCTATTCTTTCTTTTAATTGTTCATTTCTTTCATTCTTTTGTTCATTTGTTCCTTTCTTCCTTTCTTTCTTTTGTTCCTTCATTTCTTTATTTTGTTCCTTTTTTTCTTTCATTTCTTTTTGTTCCTTCTTCATTTCTTTCTTTCTTTCGTTCCTTTCCTCCTTTCTTTCTTTCGCTCTTCATTTCTTTCTTTTGTTCCTTTCTTCATTTCTTTTGTTCTTCATTTCTTTCTTTCGTACATTTCTTTCGTACATTTCTTTCTTTCTTTCTTTCATTTCTCTCTTTCTTTCTTTTGTTCCTTTCTTTATTTCGTTCATTCATTTCTTCCTTTCTCTATTTTTAACTTATCCATCTTTATCTTTCTCACTTACTTTATTATCTTTTAATTATTCAACCACTTTTTTTAGTTCTTTCTTTTTAAAATGTTTAATAAAAAAATAAAATGAACAGATTTACATATTCAGCAAATTTGCTGAAATTGCAAAAAAATAATGCTTTTTGTTTGTTTAGATTGTGGCACATGCGCAGAAATTCCCACTACATCACGAATATTGTAAGAGACACATAGCCCCATTTTAATTGGTACAAACCTAACCTACCCATACCCATATACAGTTCTGACCAAACACAATACACACACTACATCGATGTAAAAGTAATACATAAAATCGTGTAAATCAATCAGTTTTATTTGATTACAAGAATGATGATGTCTTTTCGCATCCCCGCTGAGCAAACAGATAAGAACCGGTGTTTTCTGCGAGGTTGGATCGTAAACACTTGGAAAAATGCAGTGGACACTCAAATGAGTATTTAACAGAGAAATATAGCTGACGAGATGATCTCGCAAGCTACTGTTAGTGTGGCGAGTTCGAGTCACGTTAGATGTCTAACAAATGCGAACCTGTGTTGATCTAAACACATGCCCTACACAGACACACACTATATATGATTAATACAAATAAAATTAGCTGACTGACAGTATTAACAACATTTACCGGCCTTAATGTCCGAGAAGCTTCATAAAAAATATATGTCCCCCGGCAGGAATCGAACCTGTATCCTACCTATAGCCTGATGTGCTATACCATTTAGCTACAGAGAAAGCGTCTGGTTAGCAAATTCAGATTACTGTCTTTAAACTACAAATTTTCCATGATTTCTCTTGAACGCTCGTGTCTGCTCAAAGCGTATCTTAACGTAAACAAGTGCCGTTACACACTACGGAATGGACTGAGTGCGACAATTATTTTAATATATTTTCTGTTTATAACCAGTTGCTTCCTTTGTAGCTAAATGATATAGCACGTTAGGCTATATGACGGTTCCGTGTAAGATATAGGTTGGATTCCTGTCGGAGGACACATATTTTCTATGAAATTTCTCGATACATAAAACCATTTTTCGAGACATGAAAGCAGACAGGGACACTTTCAGATCTTCAATGGCGGAAGTTCCTTTCTCAGCCTTCTTCAAACACACTACCCCCAAAACTGCTGCCCTCGTATCAGAATAGGCCCTTACTGCGATGGAGAGTTTTATACCCCAGAAATGTGCTTCCCCCATATCTCATCGTAACCATTACTAGAATACCTATCACAGGGAGTGGTGTAGTAAGACACTTGCTGCATTCGGAACTGCCCACAACCGCTACAAGAGAGTTCTAGAAAATGCAAAGTGTGGTTATGCCTGAGCAGTCCATTTCAAGACTGAAAGCAAAGAAATGGAATCCTGGAAGTTCTGGAAGTTCTCTAACCAAATTCTAAACCGAGGTAAAGCATCAGTGCCTTCTATTATAAATGACCCCGAGACTATATCATCCTTGTCAGATAAGGCGAAGCTCTTCGTCTTGAATTGCTTCGAATTCAACATTAGAGGACAAAGGTCATCTCCATTCCCGAGCACAATCTCAGTAATATTTTCATTACAGCTCTGGAAGACGTTGATTATAGCTTCATAGAGTTTGCTAATGACACTGAAGAAACTGATGGGTCTATACTGTGAGAGGGATGAGCGCTCACCCACATTCTTGAAAACTGGACACACACTTGACACCGTCCACAAACTTGGGAAGGATTTCTTCTTCAATCAGCGGTTAAATAATTTCGCTATCATCGGGGATAACTCCGGGTTAATACTGTTAAGGACTATTGTGATTTTGCCTGGACCGATGACTTAATAAATCTTGAGACTGTGTGTGTGTATTTATACGTATGTATGTATGAGTGAAATCGAAAGAGCTTGGAGAGGGACTTTAAATAGAATTGGATGAAAACACATTTCAAATGTATAATAGTCAAAGTTGTAATGGAACAATTTAGATAATAAAGAGACAGTTGAAATTTCTAGAACATATAACGAGAAAAGATGGCTTAGAAAATTTGACACTCAAAGGACATACAGAAGACAAAAAGGGACAAAGAGAAAAAGTTAGCAAGCTATTAGGTTGGTGCAAAAATAATGACGTAATAATGTCGTTTTTTGACGTTAAAAAATACGTCAAAAAACGACATTATTACGTCATTATTTTTACACCAACCTAATACCTAAAAGGTTTGTGTAAGTTGATTTTAGGAAAGGAACTGGGAAGGATGACGTAAAGATAAACCTTACTAAGAACTACAAAGGATAGGAAGTTGTGGAGAGCTATGATTACCTACATCCTGAAGAAACAGCACATAGAAGAAGAAAATGCAGACGGCGTCAAAATCATGTTTCTTTATTTTTAGATATATTTTTTACTAATATTTCTAAATTGAATTTAAATTTGCTTCTGCCTGAAGAGGAAGGAAGAAACTTGGGTATTTTCCGTGCCACATTTCTGGGCCCCTGAGCGACGTCACTGCTAATACATATAGAATAACTGATAGCCATCTCTTCAATTATTTGTACCGGTCACATCGTTTCTATTACACG
>OZ010586.1:23111517-23121517 GCA_963932145.1 Acanthosepion lycidas | reverse complement strand
TCCAATGAATACCATTCCAGTTTTCAACCCAGTGAATTGATTTTGTTCGATTTTGTTTAGCGGCATATCGACACCTCTATGGCTTATTTAGTGCCGATATCTAAATATTTTGAACGCAATTGTGTGCCTTCAACTGCAGATGAAGATGTAATTTTGGTCATTTTGCTAGAAAATTTATTGTCAGCTTTAAAAATCTATTACTATAAATATGTATCGTTGGTAATTTTTTTATATAAAAATGTATTGCTGGTATTTTTACTAAAAAAATGTATTTTTATACTTTCATAGTATTTCGATTGTGGGGGTTCACTATTTGCCCATAGCTGCCACCCTAACATGTTCTACCACCCGGTATCAGAGTGTACCTGGGAACAATAGCAGTTAGGAGGTGATTCTACGACCCTCAAAACTTCCAGTCTCCTGATCAGAGCCCTTGCTGCCGGATGTCGTTTATCGTCATACACGGTACTAATATATAGTAACTTCCGTACGACCATATGCAGATATGGGACTGATATATATATATATATATATATATATATATATATATATATATATATATATATATATATATATATATATGAGTGTGTGTGTGTGTGTGTGTGGATTGAGGAAAGGATAAAAGATAAACGGGATTAAAGAAGATAGAAGATATCGATTGGCGTTAAACTTAAATTTTTTAAGATTGTATTTTCAGGGAAGCAAGTAAACGGAAGGGAGTTCCATAGGCGGTAAGTGCGAGAAAAGAAACTGTTGGAGAAGAAGTGGCGGTTATATTTAACCATTTCAGCAGTAAAAGGGTGGGACCTAGATGCCAATCTAGTAGCGCGCTTAAATTCACGTAGTCGGGGGCATCAGAGAAATAAGCTCGCCAGAGCAGTTGCCATTGAAATGTTTATAGAAAAGACAGAGGAAAGCTACGACACGTCTGTGAAACAGTGACTGAAGTTGAGACGTCAAGTCAAGATCGATTACATTGCAGGATCCTTCTTTGGTTTTTTTTTTCAAGAATCATGAGACGAAAAGCAGTACAATATTCTATGGAAGTACGAATGCTAGATTTGTAAATGTGTAAGATGGAGACTGACGAGAAAAACTGAGTACGACACAGTAACCCAGTTTCTCTTGTAGTAGAAAGAGATATCGATTCGTTGTAGTCGTTCCACTTCAAGTCAGTTGAAAACGTGAGGCCAAGAACGCGCAGTACGTTGCTCTCCATGAGTCAAGCATCAACCATGCTGATGGCGGACAGGAAAGTTTCTCCATGATGGTGAAATGAGAGTAGTTTCGTATTTGAAGGTATTAAAATTTACAAGCTACTTCCTGCCCCAGTTAACCACTGATTGAAGGCCCTTCTCAAGAGCAGCGGCCTGGTTAACTGTGTCAGTTCTGACGGATGTACTATTGAGACAGGAGTAAATGGTAGTGTCATCTGCATAAATGCCTACTTGGGAACTGATGACATCAGGAAGATCATTGATGAAGATCGGAAACAGCGTAGGACCCATGAAAAATCCTTGGGGGATACCCGCGTTTGTGTGAAAGTATCTGGAAGCGAGCCCGTTCAAAACGGACTTCATTTCACGATTTGATAGTAACGATTGGATTAAATCAAACAGTTGTCCTGTATTACCGTAACCCTGCATAGAAGACAAGCGTGCCAAACTTCTGTCAAACACCTTCGAGATATCTAGAGTCACGGCTCAAGCATCACCTTTATTATCAAGAGCTTGATATACATATTCAGTGATGGCCGTTATCGCATCAGCGGTAGACCTAGAAAAACGGAAGTCATATTGTTTGTCAGTGTTTAGTTGGGGAGAGGTATGACGCTTAACAACTTCAGCATTGATTAAAACCGCGAATACTTTGGCGAAAAGCGGTAGAAGACTAATAAGGCGATAATTAGAGGGGTCATAGGTATGAGTGTGTAAATGTGTGTAAATGAATGCTATAAAAACAGAAATATTTTTTAAAATGAGAGGAAAATGTACAAGGTGAAAAGCTACAATAATTGTAAGTGGCAACTCGAAACAAGGAAATAAAATATGCATTAATAAAAAGGGAAGAAATAAAATAAAAACAAGAATCTGACCGGTTCGCGTTTGCCTTTCTTTAAAAATTGATTGTTTTTTTTTTTCTCTCGATCGATCAGCTTTTCTTTTTTCTCCTTTTATTACTCATTTGTAACCCTATATTCCTGTGTGATAAATTGATGAAATGTTGTTCAAAAGTAATGAAAAAGACATTAGTTTGTTTTGGTTTTTAAAAAAGGTTACGCCCAAATCAAAAATTCGATTTTACGCAATAAATGTAAGAAAATCGAAATATTCCACAAGCTTTATTTTTCAAGTCGCTAATGATCTAATTGGATAGTACTTATGCTTTTTTTTTTATCGCATTTAACAGTTTATAGCTATAGCATAGCACACAAACTTTCCCATAAACAAAAACCAGTTCTAGAAGGTTCCAGAAAGTCATAGTACTACTATAATTTCATACGATTTTAGAAATTTCATGTTGGGATTACTTTTGAAAAAAAAAAAATGAACTGAATTAACAAAATTCCATCGAATTATTATACAGGAAATCAATTATTTTACAAAATGTAAAACTCCTAATATATACATAAATTGAGCTCTCGGAGAGGAAGGGGTGATTTTACAAAAAGTGGCTGCTGCTGCTAATACAAGGCTCTTCAACTAGAATCGCGATCCCTGACGCCTTTCGTATAGTAAAAACGTTAGAATTTCCCTTTCTCTCTGCCTTACGACGATAACTTGGGATAGAATGTCTGACCGATGCCAAATCGGTCGGGTTTCGACCCCGGCTTGGAACAATTTTTCTCTCATTTTAATAATTTTTTTAGATCAATACATTAAACCTGTTTCAACTTACTCAATTTTTGTAATTTTATTTTCCATCACTGTATGTGTATATATATATATATATATATATATATATATATATATATATATATATATATATATATATATGTATGTATGTATGTATGTATGTATATATATATATATATATATATATATATATATATATATGTATGTATGTGTATATGTGTATATATATATATATATATATGGGGCGGGGACAGAGTTCCATTATTGTTTAATACATATTTTTTCTCCTTGTTTCGAATTACGATTTATAATAATCATCATATCTGTTTCTCCCTTGGATGGCCAAACGGAGGCGGGAGTCATAGCAAAGTGGGAAGACTGTTAAGAGCCACACGAACGCCATTATTTTCTTTGTCCAGAAGGGACGCGGCACATAGAAGAGGAAGAGTCAAGATGTGTCTTCCCATGCCAGTTGCTATGTCGACAGCAGTGAAGCAAGACATGACTGCCTACGGTTATTAAGAGAAGTGATGAAACCACATGGTCTCAACACGTACTAAAAAAGGCCATCACCGACCTAGCCGTTTTCCTTTCGGGAAATATTACAAGTAAGTCTCTCTCGCATTTTGACCATTTCGCATTGTTGTATTTATATGTTATAATTTTTTTGTGTGGGATAAATTAGTGACAAATATGTATATATAAGTATAAAATTACCTTTGAGAACAATGTGTTGGCGTTCTTTTCTTTCAGCTATTCTGTTCCGTCCATGTATTAAGGTGTTACTATGAGACAAATATAATAATGCCTATAATGGGGAAATGTTTGGAAATATTCTCTCTTTTATTTTACTGAATGTGGGCTTGCACTGTCATGTTGAAGAATGACAATTGAGATTTCGTTCCATATGGTTAAGAGAAGCGGACATAGTAATTTCTGGGCCGAGTAGTATTTCTCGCCCTGTGTTCATCAGTGGAAACAGGGCGAGAAGTACTTGAGCAGTACTAAATAAGAACTAAACCAGCTATCCCTTGATATAAACAACGGAAAAAAGAACAATCTACCCCCATAGATTAAATAAAGGAAGAAAATGTCTAAAAGGTTATTCAGATTGACAGATACCAGAGGAAGACCAGAGGTCATATGTGCCTTAACAAAAACAAAGATGAAGAAATTACTCCGAATATAATTAACGATAACTCCACATCACCCAAAATTCACTTATGTTTAAATCACGCTGTAAACTCCGGTTCTCGATCGATCGCTGAAGTTAAGCATCGTCGAGCCTAGTCAGTACTTAAATTGGGAACCGCTTGTAAACACCACAATGCGAAATATGTTCCGGCTTCTGGCTATATTTCTGAGATGAGGTATTATGTATACTATTTACATTATTCGGACTATTGTCCTCATCTTTGTCGCCATATTTATTACAACGTTTCGGCCGCTGTACGTTCCGGCCTTCTTCAGGTGGTTGGAATGAACCCTTAACTGAGCCCTTTATTTCGCTCACTGGGGTAGATTTTTAGTTCCACGTGCCATGTCTAATGGACGTCAGTTAGTTATCTCCTTTTAATTACCCTCTCCAAGTTCTCCACTGCCTTAACCACGTATTGAACTCACACTCTTTGTCACTGGATGTAACTAATGCCTTTATCCACTATGCCATGTGTCCTTGAGAACATCTGGGTATGAATTTCTGGGTATTATAAATCTAAAGTCTTCAGCAACCATTTTTTTTACCAGTGCTCATATTGCAATCTTTTGTCGTTATTACCGCATTTCTTTGGCACTCCTTATTACTGGTTCCCATATTGTATTCTTTTAAACATGGCACGTAGAACTAGAACAGTGCAACCCAGTGAGCGAAATAAGGGGTTCAGTTCAACATTCCAACCACCTGAAGAAGGCCGGAACGTACAATGGCCGAAATGTTATAATAAATATGGCGACAAAGATGAGGACAATAGTCCGAATAATGTAAATAATGTCCGGCTTTAAATAACTCACAAAGGGTCGATAATCCGTAAAAAATTAATCACAGAGATTCAGACAAAGTCCGGATACTTATCGACTGTAGTGCTTACCTTTAAAATAATTTATTGTCTGCATTTTTTTTTGTTTTTTTTTAAACGTTCATTTTATTTTTAGTGCCATTACAGAGAATGTTACGTCAGCTGTAACGTCCAGGATGGAGATTTGCTTTCTGAGACGCAATTTTGCGTCTCCTCTCCGCCTCTGTGTCTGCCTTGATGCCGCAAACAAACATGAACACGTACACTAATATGGCCCCTTTAAAAAAAAAAAAAAGAAAGGATCAATGCCTGATCCACGTGCGCAGCCGTTGTACGAGCAGCGGGAAGAAAAACACACCGCAAAAAGAACCGCAAAACACGAAAAGAAAAAAAAAACCTTTACGGGTCAACACGTCTCAGCTGTTAAAACATCGACTTCTTCGAATCACTTGTATAAACAGGGTTAACTTCAAACAGATATGGCAAAGCTTCGCATATATATATATATATATATATATATATGCACACAAAAATTTACTTGCATGCATCTGGATTGAAGCTGTTCAATGTTCAAAAGTAAATTATATTAGAAAAGTGTGATACAAAAGCCCATGAATTTAAAGTAAATGTTTAACAGCCTACACACCTCTTAGAGGATTATTATAATTAGGTATGTGCAAATGTTGTCAGTCTTGGTTATTATTATTATTATTATTAAAAACAAGTTCTGTGAATTTAAGTCTAAAGATAAAATGAAGCTGTAGACTTCTTCACATACCTAATATTATTTTTTACTGTTGTTGCTTGAGTATTAACTGTTAATACAATTCGCTGTCGAGATATTGAATATAACATCAATCACCTAAATGACAAATTTGTACGCTCCGGCTTTTGTACGCTTCACATGGCACAGTGGATAAGGGCGCTGGTTAGATCCAGTGACAGGACCCAAAGAGTGTGAGTTCAATACCCGGTTAAGGCAGTGGAGAACTTGGAGAGGGGATAACAGGAGATAACTGATAACTGACATCCATTAGACATGGCACGTGAGCCATTAGACATGGTGAGCGAAATAAAGGGTTCAGTTCGACATTCCAACCACCTGAAGAAGGCCGAAACGTTGTAATAAATATGGCGACAAAGATGAGGACTTCGGACAATAGTCCGAATAATGTAAATAGTGTACATAATACTTCATCTCAGAAATATAGACAGATACTGAAGGACGGAAACGTAATAAATATGTCGACAAAGATGAGGACAATAGTCCGAATAATGTAAATAGTGTACGTAATACCTCATCTCAGAAATATAGACAGATACTGAAGGGCCGAAACGTTGTAATAAATATGGCGACAAAGATGAGGAAAATAGTTCGAATAATGTAAATAGTGTAAATTTTATTTGTGTATGTATGTGTGTGTGTGTGTCAAATTTAAGATATAATTAAAATGTATCTGTAAAAGAACAATATGAATAAAGACAAAAAGAAAACTTATTTCAACCAATGCTTTCGTTCATAATGATAATTCTGAAGCATGTATATATATAAAAAAAACTGTTACAATTGCTCTTCACAATAGATTGCGAGACTTGCAGAAATTGAAAAATTTATGAACACAAAATTATCTTATACACAACAATTTATCAAATGCATTAGTTATACATAGAAATATATTCAACCACAATTTATGTGTAAAGAATGCTACACTTATTAAAAGAGAAAATAACTTTTTTAGATGATAAATTCTCAAGAGTGCCACTAACGAATATTATCAAAATATAAATTTGCGCCCCGGATTTTTATTACACATTAAATTATGTCACTTTGCATCCTCCATAGTTTACCTAGACGTTTCAGTTAACCTCATGAATATTCATCAGCGTCTCTTAAATTTCAAAATTTTGAAAAACTAAAAACATTTTTACTTTTGTTTATAAATACTTGTTGCAAAATAAAATCCTTACATTTGACTTGATAAAGTCCACCAGAGGACGAAACGTGTAGGCTAAGATAAGTTTTCCTTTTGTCTTTATTCGTGTGTGTGTGTGCGTGTATTCGTATAGTTTTCAAACTAAAAAAATATATTTATCACTTTCATCATAGCATAAAATAAAACCTTGAATTCTTCCACAATACAATGTGCAGCATGAGGTATCAACTCTAACGGTCAATCGTCATTTGAATTTACAAAATTATGAACTTGAGAACATTTTGTTTAAGCCTTTTCCGTCAAACCATACAGCCAAGAAGCAGCATGGAAGACAGGAAACAGAGGGACCCAAATGATCTTACATATTTAAATCTGCTTTTAGCCATGATACGTTTGTATTTGACTGTATAGCAACTGAAAAATTTTAAGGAGAGAAAATAATGGTCACAATCAGATGAAATGGAAGTTTGCTAAAAATAATTCTATATATATATATATATATATATATATAGCACTTTATCTCATGCTCAATATCAGAGATAGAGCGTGTGTAAATACAAAAGTGAACATCGAATTCAACAAAGGCGACAGTCTGTTTCATGCATTACGTCTAGCATGAAAGAGACTGTTGTCTCTAAGTGTTGACTTCTTGTTAGGGAGTGGTTTCACAGTGGACGCTTGTATTTGTACTAAGTCGGTCCTAAAATAGGTTCGACGTACAAAACGTTAGGAACTTGATATAATAGGTAATGACGCAGAGAAATCTAGTTGTGGTCGCTGATACTTTAGTATCCGACTAACGGTCGTCCGGCATCGACTGACTGACCCACCCCATGAGCGACTCCTACTACTCCTACTTATTATAGGTGGGAGAGTCTATTAACTATAGAATAGGTGTGTTCCACTATAACACTTCTATGTTCACTTATATATATATATATATATATATATATATATATATATATATATATATAAAATAATGTTTCGTTAAATAATATACCAAAAGATGTTATTAATATTTTCTAAAAACAAGGGCAGAAGTTAAAACCGAAACTCACCCAGTATATTTACACTTATTCCAATAGCAGGGTAAGAAAACTATATATATTAGGTTGGTGCAAAAACGATATTATTTTTGCACCAACCTTATATATCTCAACCAGCTCGATGGATTAGTTCGTTAAGCATTGGCATTGACGCCATAGATTGGTTTAGGAGAGCCACAAATTTTTTGAAAGCAGGTAAAACTAAAAAGAATGGCGTACACCAATCTATCTTGATATCTTGTTCTTGAGCAGTAACAAGCTGAAATTATCAAGAAAAGTCGTCATTATCGCTATGTTTATCAAGTAGGAAAACCAAAATGAAGACACCCTGCAATAAGATTAATAAAAGTTCAAGGAAACACAATGTTTATCGTTTACGGCTGAGATAAAGCAAATTATTTCTAAATCTAACAAACTACGTTTTGTAAAGTCATTGATAAAAATTTTAAATATGTAGTACTAGTCTACAAAGTTAAGGGGCGATAACTTCGTATTAACTGACAAAGAAAATGAGAAAATTGGGCAAAGTTTCTTTTTTTTCAAATATGTCTGTTAATAATGATTCTCTGCATTTTCATTGCAGCGAATTCACTAGAGAATGATTTTTTGAGTCTTATTCTATCAATTAAATTTGCAATACTACTTTTGGATTCTTAACAAAAAAATACATGACAATATTTCTGGATGCAACGTAAACTGTTAATTTACAAAGGGAGGTAATTAAGTTTTCAAATTTGAAGATATCAAAAGATGCGTGGTACATACGCGTATACTCCCCCAACACACATGTTCGGTTGGTTGATTTTATGACATATTTATTATTATTCTTATTATTAAGTTGGAGTAAAAAAACTAACATTGTCAATGGAAATTCTATTCTTGAGGTATAGTGTCAACAAGACAAGAATTTTTCGGACAATCCTTACAGAATACAGGATGGCAGTTTTCTAGCAATCTACAATCTTTATTTTTTCTTTACAGTAAGGTTCACCCTATATAGGGCCCGGGGGCCACTCGAGGTAGAGGGTTATGTTAATAGGCAGTTTAGACGGATAGGAGAGGAAGATAACGGTTAATCCTAGGCTTGAACAAGTTAAGATTGTTGTGATCGGAGAAATATTCACTTGAGAGTTTGTTCCACATAGCAGTGGTCTCGCGGGAAGTATCTTTTCGGGTGAAACATATTCTTCACTGATGGAATACAGAGCGAATGTGGGTGGTTTGCTACGATGTAAGTGGCACGGCGGGTCCCAGGCGTGAGGTTAGACCTGGCGTGACTAAGGAATGAAGCTCGTCCGAGCACTTTCCATGAAAGTAGCGAGCGAGCATTGGACAGGATCCCCACATATCGTTTGTGAGAGTGAGGTTGGAGGGTGGAAACAATTCGTTACCCACAGGATTCGGAGAAGTTTTTGAACACTACCGAGACTATAAAGCGAGGACTGGGCAGCTCCCGCCCAAATATAACAACAGTACTCTATTTTCGGCCTTAACTGACTCTTGTAAAAGGTAGAGGATAGCATGAGGAGTCAGGTACTTACTGGAGCTGTACAAGGAGCCGACAGTTTTAACCGCAACCTTAGTAATAGATCGTATGTTCCACTTGAGGTCAGGTGTGAGTTTAAGGCCTAATAATCTCTCAAGGCACGGTGCCTTCTGACTGGCGGTAGTTCGGGATCCGATCGGCGCTGATGGAATATAACAAGTTTGCTTTTCGAGGCATGTTACCAGCCAGTTTTTCCCACACTGGGAAATTAGTCCTAGATAGATTGAGAGATCAGCTGCCAATCTCTGATCATTAAGCGTTTTAGAGTTTCACCCGTATATCGTCGTATCATTGGCATAGATATTCACAATTGATCTGAGTATATTCTTAGGCAGATCATTTACGTAATTCAAAAAGAAGTTTGGTCCAAGAA
Organism: Acanthosepion lycidas; assembly: GCA_963932145.1. Classification (NCBI taxonomy): domain Eukaryota; kingdom Metazoa; phylum Mollusca; class Cephalopoda; order Sepiida; family Sepiidae; genus Acanthosepion; species Acanthosepion lycidas. The sequence continues at coordinate 23,111,748 of OZ010586.1, read as the reverse complement.
GTGACACCTGGAGGACGCCTGCATTAGCCGCCAGATCCCCAGATCAGGGAGCTATCTGTTAGGAAGAATTTCTGTGGTTTCAATTCCAATTTCACCTAAGCGCTCTTTCAAATTTTAAGTAGTGTTCTAGGCGCACAAATTATTTCAGGAATTACTTAAACAATCATATTCTACATCCTCTTCTACTCCCTAGTTGTCGATTGCGCCCGTTCGGCACTATCTCATTTTGGG
>OZ010586.1:23056437-23096437 GCA_963932145.1 Acanthosepion lycidas | reverse complement strand
GTGTGTGTGTGTGTGCAGGTGGCATAAAAGACACTAGGACCAAATATAAGAGGGGAACATCCTAGTCGACGCATTTCGTTCTCTCATATAATAAAATATAATTTTAAGATATACAATATTTATAAGTTAAAGTGCTCAATATCATGGATAGAATGTATGTTACTATAAATGTAAACGTGGACATTGTAGTCAACTACTAAACGCAATCGTTAAGCACATAAGCCTGACGATTGCGTTTATCAATGAATTGGTAGCAAATTGATAAAAAAAATGAGAATCGGTTTATATAAATTTTCAACATAATCTCTTTTCTTGTCACTGCACTTAATTCGATAGTGAATATTAATCGCTTTGAACGAATACAAGAGAGTGAACATTTCAGATGAAAATTCATCTAGTAATTTCATGTAAGACTACGAACTTCACACTCATAGAACTATATATATGAGAGAGAGAGAGAGAGAGAGAGAGAGAGAGAGAGAGAGATAATGACTAAGGAAGAGAGAGATAGAAAAAAATCAGTGGTTAAGGAAAATAAAGAGGAAAAAATAGGGGAGAGAGAGAGAGAAAGAAAAACGGTGATTAAATGAGAGAGAAAGAAAAACGGTGATTAAATGAGAGAGAGAGAGAGAGAGAGAGAAAGAAAAACGGTGATTCAATGAGAGAGAGAGAGAGAGAAAGAGAGAGAGAGAGAGAGAGAGAAATGCACCTCTTTCCTGCATGCACAACGTAAACATCACTTTAGTTCGATAAAGATAATTTCCCTAAATCTCTCTCTATAAAGTTGTAAGCCTCTGTCTGTCTGTTATCGAACTTCTCCTAGGGTTTTGGAGAAAGACCCCATAACAATATATATTCTGAATCTACATTACCCAGTGTACTTGGATAAGTATATTTCATTTTCATCAAAGGGGATCCCGGGGTGGTTGCGTTCATAAACTTTCCACTGAAAACTTTTTTCCTTTGATTTAAATTAAATTTAAATTTGAACAAGGGAATGACCCTATCCAAAATATAGAAGGAGAAAGCCAGCAGATGGAGGTTACATTGGCAAGATCATTGAGTAATATTGAAATAATTTTTGTCCACAAATTATAACAATGATTTAAATCATCATTTTCTTACAAAAAATGTGTAATGCGGGCAATTCAGTTAGTATATAAAGGCAAAAAATCTTTAATTCTTGTTTAATTAAAAGTCAAAGTCTAGGAATTGTTATTCTTTTATTTTTTTACTTAAATTTCTTTATGTAAAAGTACGTGTCTTATTAATCGGTGCCTGTAAGAACTTTTTCAATCGGCTGCTTTCGATTGTGTGATCAACTATTTTCAGAACAAAATGTCATGTTCGTCAATATATACATGAATTGCACACTAGCTTGACAAGTTAGTCTATGGCATAATATTAACATATTAAATAGATGTGTGCGCAAACAAGGAGCAAGAAAATTCTGAGATAATATTGATGAATTCTCGTTTCTTCTGGAAGAATGTATCTCCGGCATTAATAATTAAAAAAAAACAAAAAACAACACTAAATTCTTACATTGGTCACACAATCACCACAGTCTCTAGCAGGTTAACTTGTTCCTTATCGAAATTTGGTACAATTCGAATACATGCTATTGGATGAATATCAATTTTTAATGAGAGCAACTGTATGAAAAGATACAATTATAATTAATTACTGATCTTATATGCTTATTAAATTCAAATCGGGATATCTTTCTATGAATATTGTTTCGCGTTGCTTGCAATTAGGATGCATTTGATTATATGCGCAGGTGTATGTGTGTGTCAGAAGCGTTGATTGGTCAGAAAATATAACTGTAAAAATTCATTTTCTGTTGAGCCATAGTCCTAATTTTGAACAGCGAATTGAAATTAATGTAATGTTGGCTGACTTTTTGCCTTCGTTTTTTTCTTGAAAATATTTAAAAAAAAAAAAAGGACCAACTATGGAAATAAGTAGACGGGATCACAGTCACATTATAAGAAACTTGTGCGATATCAAGATAAGTTGAATAAATACTTCCAGATATTATGAGAAAGGCAAAACATGAGTGAGATGTTGTTAGTGTTAATACCTTTAAAGGTTTCAGATACATTAACGTTTGGGAAGAACATGGATACGTAAATGAATTTACTTATCTAAAAAAAAAAAAAAAAAAAAAAAAGTGATACGGAAGGAAGAAGCATTATTTAGATGCTGTGTCCAAAATAAATAAACGCGTTGTCTGGACGCGTTACCTGACTCAACAAAATTTTTCATTTTTCTTTTCACTTTCCAGTCTGGGTCGTGGGAATACATGTCTAAGCAGATCTGAAACTTTTAACCTATATATATATATATATATATATATATATATATATATATATATATATATATATAGGTTAATTTCCTCGATTGCCACAGGTGGAAACTATGGTAAGGCAGTGGCTTAAACTAAACCACATGTCAACATACTGTTTCTCAGTTTCTTCCTCGATCGTTGTTTCTGTCTATCTCTCTCTTTCGTTATCTTTCTCTAATAAGTTTTTCTTTCTTCTTTAATCGCGGTTTTTCTCTCTTCCTCTTTCTTCCATAATCACTGTTTTTTTCTCTCCCTTTCTTCCATAATCACTGTTTTTTTTTTCTTTCTTTCTTCCTTAATCACTGTTTCTCTCTCTTCCTTAATCCCCGTTTCTCTCTCTTTCTTCCTCAATCAGGTTTCTCTGTGAGTTCCATGTCAGTTGTCTTCAATAAAACTTGTATAAAACAGCGATTCCTGTTAGTTCATCCCGAGAAACGCTAGCTTAGCGGGAAATTAACAATTTATTATTTACGCGCGTGATCACGCGCACACACACATTTCTCTTTTTCGTTTTTGATGTGATGAATCTTAGCAAAGGGCGAAGCGCGTAATCTGGTTTCAATCAAACGGTTTGCATTTATATTCTCTAAACTTTGTCTAGATTTTGCATCCTATTTTACACACATACACACAAACACACACACATATATATATATATATATATATATATATATATATATATATATATATATATATTGCGTATTTAGGTAGCAATCCTTCTTTCATGCAAGCTTCATTAAATATAACAAGGTGCTTTGATTAAGTTTTTTGTTATGTAATTTCAGCATGGGATCTCACAAAACGTTTAATATCTAAAAATAAAAAACAAAAAACAAAAAAAAAAACACTAAAATAATTGAGTTTCTTTTTCCAAGTTTTCAGTTAAGACGTTTAGCCATCTTGACACTATATGTCGTAATTATTATTCTCCTAGTAAGAGAACAGGTGAAAATCGTTTTGTCTCAGGTCCACTGTCTTCCCAAATAAGTAATAGTAAGAGGAAATAGATCATCATAGAGCTAAATACATTCTTATTGTTCAAAGTAGAGTCCAATAGCGTTATAAAAACTACGAAGAATTCCAATATCTTTAATCATTTCTAAGAAACAACGGTTCAAAGCCTAATCTAACAATAGGTCAGTTTTGCTGTTACACGATTTGGACAATTTTCCTGTTACACCGGGTCTATATTTGATTGGCCAATACACCAAAAATTAAACAAATCGCAATTGGTCAGAATTTATACAAAGGACTGAATAATGGTATAAAGTTTGAGCAGACACAAATATTATTGCAATTCTTGCAATCATGCGGAAGCTATCCCAGAATGCTAGTCGAGAAATGATCGCTCTTGGCTAGGCATATAGGAGAGAAAGTCTTGGAGGCCCGAAAATAAAATATAAAATAAACTGAGGGCTCAATGCCAAAGTCGATACTCAATAAATATAATAAGTTATAGAAATATTATTAATACATAGGTACCTCCACGAGATCGCTAAAAAAAGGGCATAGCATAAAGAAAAAGACGCCAAACTTGACGAAAAAAAATTTTATCGTCTAAATGTTTATGTTATTATTAAGAGGAAAAATCAAATATTTTGGGGGTATTTTTTTACATTTTTTAATCGTTCCTAGCACGTCCGAAGTTTTCGTTAAAAATCTTGTTTTTTTTTTAGTCAGCAAAATTGACCATTTTTTCCATTTTATAAAAAAACTGAAAATCTCCCTTTGAAATTCTTTTAAATATCAATTATCATTTTTTCAAAACTTAGAAAATCAGAAATTACAATGTTTATTTAAAATATTTTGAACCAAGCTTAACTTAGCTTCTGCGCCAAAAAGATGCAATTTGAAAATAAAACAAAGCAGGTCATAAACTTTCGCGTTACTTGACAGGTGATGAATGACATATTGACGGATTCCGTGAGGATAATTTGTTCTACGGAAGAAGAAAAGTGAAATTATTTACATTTAACTGAACAAATTATTTACCTCGTTATTTTTAAGGAAAACTTTCAGCGCTCTAATTTTTTTTTTGTTTTTTTGTACTTAGCTTTCACCTTTCCGTTTACGATGCTTTATGGAAAATATATTCTAAAGAAATTAAAATAAAACTGTTAAGAGTGAGATTAAATTTCATATTTCATAAGAAAGGTATCTAATTAATTTATAGGTACCTTTCTTATGAAATTTTATCAGAAGTGTACATAAAATTATAATATGAATCTTGTTTGTCTTGGTTGAGTTGCTTCCCTTTATATATAGAAATATTTAATTTGATAAGTTGCTATTAATACAATAATAATAAAATCCGTTTCTAATTCTAAATCCAATATAGTATAATAATTAACCGGATGATTGTTATTGCATGAAACTTTCAGTAAGCAGATTTTGATATTATCGTATTAATAATATCTAGACAAAAAAAATAATATTCACATCTCAAAAAAAAAAAAAAAAAAAAAAAAAAAAATGAAAATATGTTAAATTTTTTCTTGCACATACACAGGGAGTTCAAAAAATTTCACCCTATTTTTATTTATTTTTATTTTATTGTATTATTGCAGTTTGGTCTTCGAGGATTCAGGAACATGCCTTTAGACTGAATAAGAATCAATGAATTGCTGTTGTCCGACATTACTGTCAGTGTTGCTCAAATGCAGCTGAGGCAAAACTTTTTGGACAACTTGTATATACAAATTCCGTTTATTTTAAATGTAAAATATAACTTTAAAAATAAAAACAAACTGTAATCTGTAAACTGTAATGTATAATATATATCTACGAAAACATTACGATAACCAGATATATTTTTTAAAAATTTAAATTAATAACGACCAGTGTATACTCAGCACCTGTACATTGCGTTGAAACTGAGTCGAGCTAATATGTATTATTTTATATTATTATATAATATATATATAGCTTGAAGCAATCGGATGTCTAGCCACACTGATGAGCTGTGATACAGCGAGACAGGCTTGGATGACTATATATATATATATATATATATATATATATATATATATAAATTAATAATATATATATTAAGGTAAGTTTACGGTAAATGGTGGTGTGTTGCCATATAGACTAGATTACATTTGTCATTCGTGTACATTTGTCGCTAGTCTGACATCAACGGTTAACGTGTGTAGTAGTGAGTTAACTGAGAAGTGTCCCGTTTAACAATGGCAGGATATTTATATCGTGAGCAGGCAGATATAATTTTTACATACGGTCACGCAAATAGTAATGAAAGGTGAAGCTTCACGGTTGTATTAGATTGCGTTTCCAAACCGAAAGCAGCCGAGTCATCCAACCTTTGCTACTGCTTGCCGTCCTGTTGCCAAGACAGAATCCGTGGCACTACAGATTATGTATAGAGGAAGACCGAGATCCACTTGTACACCTGACCACGAAGAACACATTCTATAGATACAGCGATTACCTTTACGACATATGTTTATATGGACATTTAACATTTTTTAGTGTCAGGAACCCGCCCCCACAAAGTTTGTAAAAGTAATTTTGATACACTATACATATATATATATAATTTATTCGAAGATGACAAAATAAATATGTTATAAAATCACTACAAAAAATAGTCATCTTGTTTCAACACTTCTGGTGTTTTATCAAGTGATGAAGTGTTAAAACAAAATGGCTATTTTTGTAGTGATTTTATAACATATTTTTATGATATAATTTTCGAATAAATTATATTTGCTCTGCTTTGAATTGAACACTCTTTTAAGAATAGTATTTTTTGGTTATTGGTGTTAACTCCGTATACACCAATCCTATACTGGGATATATATATATATATATATATATATATATATATATAAATGAAATGATATAGCACATTCAGTGCATGTGTCAATAGTATAATGCTCGATGCAATCTAATAAAGCTATATATATATATATATATATATATATATATATAATGGTACAATATGGTAATCCGTATAGAATTTCCAGGAGGATATAGAGCCAGGGAGAGCACTACGTCAAAAGACAGAACAAAATTATTATTATTATTATTAATTAAAGAATACCAAACACTTAGAATCCCATAGGTAATAATTTTTATTTCATGACAGCTCTAAAAAAGCATCTCCAAGACCTAAAACAAAAATCAAAAGTTTGGGATTTTAAGTGTTTGATATTCATTATTAATAATAATAATAATAATTATTATATATATATATATATATATATATATATATATATATATATATATATGAAATGAGAACGAATCGAATATAAATTCCAACGTTCGTAACATTAATTTAAAAGAGGGCTCAATACAAAAAGTAGACCCAATTTTTTTTATTTTAGGATATTACATCAACTTGCTAACATCAACATAGACTAACAGACATCGGTGAAATGCGCCGTTTATAAACTTTCCCATTTTATCTCATCATTTCCGCTTTCCCATCCTGCGAAAACATGTTAACATTAACCTGTTGATATAATATCCTAAAATAAAATGTGTGTGTGTATATATATATATATATATATATATATATATATATATATATATATATATATATGCCTGCTTAGTCACGAGAGATATTAAAGCAAAGCCCTATAATGCTATAAGATTTTAGAAGAGAATGGGCAATAAATTAAATTACCTTATCAGATCTGACGATCAGAAACCAGAAAGTATTTAGTTGCATGCTTTTTTTATTATTAGATCTGTTGGGGTTTCTTGGATTTTATATCGATCTATTGAAAGCAGACTTTTATTTCCACAAAAATCTATACGCATTTTTCTTACAAACAGTTTTGTATTTCGTTCCGAATTGAAGAAGCTAGGACTAACACATACATCTATATGTATATTCGTTGGATTATCTAAACAAAGGAAAGAAACGATTCAAATTCGACTTGTATTTACCTATGTCCCCCTTAAAGTAGGTTAGATTCCATGTTTTTTTAAATATTTATTCCGACATTCGCGGTTAATTATGATTTCTAAAAAAGAAATTTTTTCATTATTCTGTGTTTTTTTTATTCGGACCAGCATGCTCATGTTGGTCATTAAAACCACATTTATTTGGCTGTTGTACCGTTGCCTGGATAGCAAAATATATAAATATTAATAATTCGTCATCTACAAAAGAAATGTATCCCATATAAGTCTATTCAGTTCCCCAAATATCACATTGAAACAATAGCAGCAGGATTATATTTAAAAAAAATAAAAATTACGAAGTTTTTTTTTTTGGTTTTAAATGCAAAGCAAATTCGTGACAATGCAGATGAATGAAAATTAGAAAAGAAAAAGATTAATAAAAATGATTTAAAATGAAGAAATCCTTCCCCCACAACAATAAAACAATGAAAGATGCTTTTGATGGGAAAAAAAACAAAAAAACAAAACAAAAAAAAAACAAGAATGGGGTGCATAAAATCAAAATGGTTGGTCAGTATTGAAAGGTTAGGTTAATAAAACAAAACAACAAAAACAAAAACAACGAATAAGTTGAATGAAATGGCGAATTGTAATCAGTGCAATGACCGGCTAATTCAGGCAATGGTGAGAGGAAGGGTCTTAATGAAGGTTAGAGTTAGTTAAGGAAGCGGGTTGAGCAGTGGACCCGGGGTGGAGGTTGGGGAGGGTATCTGTTGACGTGCCCTAAATAATCAAATGGAGTAGTACTTGGTACATCTGCACGTGATCCCATACCATCCCTCCTTTTGCGGAAATGCTACCGGGTGGACCGGGTGGACCCTTCAAGCCCTGAAAAATAGAAAAGAAACATTATTTGAAATAAAGGAAAGAAATGAAACAAAAATATGCAAAAATATAAAACATCTAGCATATATATATATATATATATATATATATATATTTATTGGGACAGCAGATCATTATTCAAATATATATTGTTAAATATAACAGAAAACGAATGTCTATTATGTTTGATTATAAGCTGTCATAACCTTCGTATAGTATTAGGTTGGTGCAAAAATAATGACGTAATAATGTCGTTTTTTGACGTTAAAAAATACGTCAAAAAACGACATTATTACTTCATTATTTTTGAACCGACCTAATAGCTTTAGTTTCGGGAGAAAATAAAGACATAGGCGCTCTCGTGAAGTTGGACATCAGCCATTCTGACTGGAGGCAGGGTGGGTTCTCTATGGTGGGTAAATGAGAGCACTTTCGTTTTGGAGACATTAAAATTTACAAGCCATTTCTTGCCCCAATCAACCACAGATTGGATGTTGTTTTCGATCCAACGGCCAGGTTAACTTTGTCAACAATGCCGGATTTACTATTGAGACAAGAGTAAATGGTAGTGTCGTCTGCGTAGATGCCTACTTGGGAACTAATGACGTCAGGAAGATCCTTGATGAAAATCAGAAATAGTGTAGGACCAAGGATAAAGCCTTGGGGAACACCAGCGTTCGTATGAAAGGAACTGGAAGAGAAACCGTTTAGGACGACCTTCATTTCACGGTTTGACAGAAATGATTGGATTAAATCAAATAATCGTCCTGTCATACCGTATCCCAGAAGTTTACGAAGAAAGCCAGCATACCAAATCCTAAACACTTTAGAGATATCTAGAGCCACAGCTCGAGTTTCACGTTATTGTCAGGTGCTTGGTATACAAATTCAGTTATGGCTGTGAGCACGTCAGCAGTAGGCCGGGCAAAGTGGAAGCCATATTGTTTGTCAGAGAGTAGATCATGGGATCTAAAGTGCTTAACCACTTCGGCGTTGATTAAAGCACCGAAGACTTTACCGAAGAGTGTTAGGAAAATGATAGGACGGTGTGTGTGTGTATATATATATATATATATATGACTTGCCGATTGAGCGCTCTCGCCGCTGGTCTAGCATCTATATACATCACGTATATAATACGTTAAAAGATTCCCTTTCTCTGGCGTGCGCCGATAGCTTAGGTGTAGAGACTGACTGATGCCAATTCGTCGAGTTTCGATTCCGTCTTGAAGCAATCTGATGATTATTCACACTGATGAGCTGTGATACAGCGAAACTGGCTGTCTGTGGACTATATATATATATATATATATATATATATATATATATTCTGTTTATACGTTATTTTTATTAATACAATTATTTAAGAAAATGCAGTGTTTATAATAAACAGTATTATATATATATATATATATATATATATATATATATATATATATATATTTGGTTTTTGCAGTCTCTAGTCACGATGTCTGGGCGATCAGCTTTATTCTGTGTATATTGTTAAGTACCATAAAGTTGTTACAGGTACTTTCTGTAACCGGGTCTGGGAGGTGTTCATACCAATTTCCTGCAGCTTCATTTCCGTAAAAGTTGCAGATTTTCCAGTGAAGTTATTAGCCCACTCTGTCATGCCGGCTTTATATTCAGTGGGTGCCAATATCATGCAACCTGATACAAGATGGTCAATTGTTTCTGGATATTTATTACAGAATCTGCATTATGGGCTAACAATTTTTCATTATGTGAGCTTTCTAGTTAGCAAACTTTGGTCCTATGCAGCAAGAATAAAAACCTTCGGTTTCAGCTTTTGACCCTGCACTATATATCCACTGATGTGTACCGGGTTTGTCTATATCAGCTTGCTTGGTACGGGCAGAATATTGATCGTGAAGAGACTTATCCTGTCGATTGCATTTGCTTTCTTTTTTAAGGTTTTTGCAGCTACAGCAGTTGTATTATGTTTTACTCGCATTTCTTCACCCACTTGAAACTCCATTTTGAACTTGTTGGCTTCTTTCATTGCTGAATAAAGTTTGTTACTTCTTTCATGTTCTTTTACACAGGTTATCATCCAGTCTCTAGGTATTGTTGAAGACCGATTGTTGTAGTTCTAGTTGAACTAATCCTTTGCCTCCTTCGGATCTGGGCACATGTAAACGATCAACATTCTCGTTTTGGTGTTCATTCGCTTCATGTCAAATTTGTTCCTGTTAAACATGTTGAAACTGTATTGCACCAATGAGACAGCTAAGGTGTTTATAGCTGATATTCTGTTTTTGAATCCAACTCTGTATTCAATGCCAAACGCACACGCCTATAGTATTCTTTTCTTACTTTCTCTTATTTGAGTATGCTGTATTCCATCTCCTTCGCTAATTCCTAATTACCGACAGGCTTCTTCTTCCAGTTTCATAATCTTTGTGACAAAATCTTGATCTAATGACTGTATTTCTGTAATTCTCTCTTTCTTGAATGTTACTTTTGCACATTTATTTAATCCGAAATCCACATCTATGTCGTCACGGAAACATTTTACAGTATTGAGGTGACCCTTCAACTCATTGTCGTCTTTGGCAAAGAGTTTGAGGACATTCATGTAGAGTAGGTCATTGAGTAATTTATTGTTTTGCTTTGTATCCATAGCTATTATTGTTTAGTTCATGCGTAAGGGGGGATTAAGGACAGACAAAACAGAAAGGGTGACAGGGGTCTCCTTCAAAGATTCCTCGTCGGATATTCATGTCGTTGGAGGTGGCAGTGCCTCTGGTGTGATTTAGGTATTCCCATGTATTTACTATCACCGAGGAGACTTTGTACATTTCTAAAGTCTTAAGGATCCAGGAGTGTGGCACACTATTAATGGCTTCATCTGTGAGAAGATTGTCTAGCATTCACTGCTAGATAGGAGGATTCATATCACATAACAGTTCATCACTGTTTCAAATAAACTATTACTATTTTTTAAAATCATTTCAACCCAAGCAAAGCAATAAAGCCGATAAGACGCAAGAGTTTACTGAGTGTTAGAGAATTTGAGAAAAATATACTATTAAGGAGAGAAGACAATAAAAGATCAAGAATTAAGACAGAAGATAACGATTGACATTGCATTTTTGAAGATCAAAGTTGATGGGGAAGTAAGAAGTTTGAAGAGAGTTCCACAAGTAAGAAGTGCGATAGTAGAAACTATTAACCTAGAACTTACGGTTACATCTAGCCATTTTTAGTGTAAAATGATGAAACCTTTCCGACAATCTAATACTGCGTAAAAATTCATATACTCTAGGTCAGATGTTCTCAACCAGGGGTGAATTTACCCCTGGGGGTAAAAAATTATATAGTCGGGGGTAAATAATTGAAGTACCTGATAATTTAAAAAAAAAAAAACGCCTGAAAGCTGCTGATGATGATGAGAGTAGCATTATCAGAAACAGCTCCTCGTATAAACAAACTGATTGACTCAATGAATCAGCAATGTTCCCACTGATAATGCTTCTGCTGTTTCTGTTTATTATTTTTTTGTAATACAAATTAACTTCATAATTTTCTATTTAGAAAAGGTTTGATTTTCTTCTTTTTTTTTTTTGATACGAATGTATAATACTATTTTTATACAAAACCTAAAGTCCTAAACAATAAAAAGGTTCTTTCTGACCTTGTTTTTCTGTCACTTTATGACATTGATGTACAAATGAATGATGGATTACTAATTTTTTCATCAGAATACTGAATTTTTACTAATTTTTAGTATTTGTCAGTATTTTTTATTTCTGTTTTGGTACTTTTACTAATGACTAATTTGCACAATTTTTAGTCACAAATTAGTCAGTACTAATCATAATCATTCATTCAAAAAAAAGATTTTTTTTTGTATTTTCCCAAAATTTTTTAAATTGCCAAAAACAAAAATACTAAAAAAATTTTTTTTTGAATGAATGATTATGATTAGTATTAACTTGTAGATCTACTAATACAGCGGATAAAATGAATAATTTTTTATTAATGACTACAAACGTTAATAAAAATACTGAATTTTATACAGAGTGCTAACTTAGACTAAAAAATTAATAGATTAGTACTAAATAAGAAATCAGTATTTTGAGTGTCGCTTAGTATTTTTTTTTAGGCACAGTATTTTGACTAAAATACCCTTAGTATTTTGAATGAAAAAATCATTCATTCATTTAGTCACGAAATTGTACATCAATGCTTTATGATGGCTATGAATTTTTTGTATGGGAGTAGGGGTGTAAATGGAGAAATACATAAAGCTGAGGGGGTCAATGATGGAGGAAAGGTTGAGAATGGCTGCTCTAGGTACTAAAGACAGTCAGAATAATTAACATGAAAGTATTTATAGAAATGGCAAAGGAAACTACGTTACGGCGGTTTGGAAAGTGACTGAAGCGGAGATGCCAGGTCAGGACCAATAACATTGCAGATTTGAATTTTATCAAGAATCTCTAAATATAGACCAGACCAGATGTGGCAGCGATATTCAAAGAATTAATGTTTCTTAATCTTTTATTTAGTTTTTGGAACAAGGACTTTCATCTCGTAAAATTAACCGACCATAAATAATTCGAGAAAAAAACAAAAAACAAAAACAAACAAAACAACGGGGAGTCTTGCTGTTATTATTATTATTAACTGTTGCCATGGAAATTATTTATGTTTTTGACGACTAAGATATGATTATTAATTTAGCATATGCATTGCTGACATAATGGAACTATTACATGCATATTATATATATATATATATATATATAAACAAAGAAAATGAATAAAAATAAACAAGTTTGTCTAGAACGAAAGAAAAAGTGGAGTGATATTTAGAAATAATATCATGGAGAGACACTCTGGCGTCAGACATTTCCGTGGTGTCGGTTGAATAACCGTTATCAGGTCCTGTCCTGTTTGCAAAGTGTAACAGTCGTACATAGAAGCAATTAGAATTACGGTGATTAGATTAAATTTTCTCAATTATCTGGACAGATTATTCGAACGTGAAACCAGGAAAAAAATTGAATACATCGAAATATTCCCCAATTATCAGAACTAAACCGATTCTAAGGTTTCAATTTAGAAAACCGTTTTCGGAATTTTGAAAACCATACTCATTGTTTGACAAAGACTGTTATATACCGTATGTATGAACATTAATGGGTCCTTATAAATACGTTGGACTTCTTTGGAAGTCGGGGTAATGTTCTATCAAAGTAGTTTATCACTAGCAGTGGTTTACCTACTTCACTTATTTTGCTGTTGTTATAAAGATTACCATTTTATTTCCAACCTCCGTTTTGGTTATTCCTCATTCAGTGACCTTTTCTAGGTTACAAAGACACTGATAAAATCAGTTCAGTCTATATTTCTAAGATGAGGTATTGTAACTATTTGCACTATTTACATTGTTCGGACTGTTGTCCTCATCTTTGTTGTTTCGTTTCGGCCGTTTTACGCTCCGGTTTTCTTCAGGTGATTGGAATTTTGAACTGAACCTTTTATTTCGTTCACCGGGGTAGATACTTCTAGTGCCACGTACCATGCCTCTTCCGGATATCCCAGTTTTAGTTATTTCCCTTTAGTAACTCAACTCTTCAAGTTTTTGTTCAACCCTGCTGTGGTCAAGTATTGAACACACAAATCTTTGGATCAAGTCACTAGATTACTTCAACCAACACTTTTATCCACTGGGCCATGTATCCTTGAAACGAAAGGTACCGTTCGAAATTCCAATCACATGAAGAAAGCCGGAGCGAAAACAACGGCCCAGAGCTCGTGAATATGACAAAGATGAGAACAACAGTCCGGACAATGTAAATAGTGTAAAAAATCAGTTCAGTTAACTTAATTCCCTAGTTGCTTTCATACAAAAAACATAGGATTTGAATAATCACAGCTTGGTCACTTCGGAGATTATGGCTTACACGAATCACAGATGCTACCCTGACAAATACATCTGTTATGTTGTTATATATATTCGTTCGTTTTTTTTTTCTGTTCTGCGAATGATCTTTTCGTAATCTGTCAGTCAGTGGTCCTGGCTCAAGTTTTGATTCAGTTGAAGGCCGTCAAGGTTGCACTACAAGCTTCAGTCTGTCTAAAAACATTTGTCTGATTCTCAGGGCGGAGTACAGTGATAAAATACTTTTCAGTTCCTTTAGACTAATTTAAAAGCTCCAGCTTGTGGGACCGCCAACGTGTGCCTCATTCTGTTTAATGCTTACATATAAACTTTCAAATAATCTGAAACAGCCACAGAATATGAATTTAAAATATATTTTTATTTACATTTTTACTTTTATAATAATAATAATAATAATAATTTCCCATATCCTTTATTCTATTTGTTTTTATTTCTTCGTTTACGTATCAAACTGACTGAATCCACTTCTTACATTTTAGAAGCTCTTTTCTTCATATATTAGATTATTCGTTCCTTTCTTTTAATGTTCTGCGAATGATAACGAAAAATAATCTTTCGTAGCATTTTTATTAATTTTTAGTAACTCTGGTCATTTTGTCAAATCGTTGTTTGACGTTATTGAAATTTTATTTCAGATCAGACACTCCTTTGAGATGGAATGCCAAGTAGACCAGAATGAGCACGTTTGACATCTTATCTTTGCTTTTAATCAAGGTCACAAAGATGCTAAAGCTGCTCGAGACATTTGTACTGTATACAGAGATGACTTAATTACCGACAGAATGGCATAGAAATTGTATACCAGTTCTAAGTAAGCGAAGTTCGGACTCACAGACTCTCCGCGTTCTGGCCGACCTGTTCAGTTTGATGAAAGAAAAACCGTGCCAGACCCCGAGGGAATTGGCTTAGAAGATGACAAGCTCTCGTGTTTCTATCGCTCGTCATCTTCACTCGATAGGTAAGGTACAGAAACACGGCGCATGGGTGCCACACGCATTGACCGAGAAAAAAAACAACAACTCTAGCCTTCTTCCATTGCTGCCAGTTTACTCGCATGCAATATTTTGAACAGGTCGGCCAGAACACGGAGATTCAGAGTTCGCACTTCTTAAAACGAGAAAACCCTTTCCGCGCCGTTCTGTTGGTAATGAAAACATCTACGTACACAGCAGAAATGTCTCGAGCATGTGGAATGTCAAGATCTTGATGATCTCATTATTTTCTCTTCAATTTACATGTACTATCCATTTTGTTTGTTGCTGTTGTTGAACGTTCTCAGTTGATGTGGTTTCTGTTATTTGGTAAAGTTCTTTATTATTCTATGGCACCAGTTCACGGGGTTCGAAGGAGGATTGTCCTTTCTAAGATTTACAGGCTTCATTTACCCAAAGATATTTTTAATAACTGATCTGAGAAAGTGGTTGTAAACAGTTGGCAGTTTAGATATTGTCGTATCCACCAATATGACTATTGGTGAATTATCTCCCTTGTTTAAAATGTATACATTTCTTGCTAATGTATTGTCGGATTATTTCTTCTTTATTTTCAGAACTCTCCCTTGGGGACGCTCTCCAACACTATAAATACTCTACGATCATTTTTTTATCACTCTTTTCTTACTTCTGGCTTTGTCGATTAGTTAGAGATTCGTCTCCAGCTACCCGACCCTGTGTATACGGGGTCTACAGGGAATTTTTGTCCGAGCCTACGGCCTTGTGTAGGTAAGGTAAATAGCCTCTTCTTACTTTTCCGCTTATACGACAACAATGTAAATATCTCGCGGAAGATTGCGTTTTTTTTTTAGGAAACGCATGAACAATATACACACACGTACGTACACACATTCGCTCACTTCACATACAAACACACATACGTGTACACATTCGATCACTTCACATACAAACACACATACGTGCACACATTCGCTCACTTCACATACAAACACACATACGTACACACATTCGCTCACTTCACATACAAACACACATACGTACACACATTCGCTCACTTCACATACATGTACATACGTACACACATTCGCTCACTTCACATACATGAACATACGTACACACATTCATTCACTTCACATACATGAACATACATACACACATTCACTCACTACACACACACACACACATACGTACACATATTCACTGACTTCACATACTTTGGACTAAAAAGGTTCCACATTCATTTGTTACACACACACATTGTATTTGTCACTTTTAAACCTTTGTTAATACATTATTATTTCTTTGTACTTATATATCATCCCGAGTCCGCCATGTTTGTTGTGGGCATTTCAGGAGACACACGCGTTTATCTCACAACACATACACCGTCCCGCAATAATATTCTTGAATGAGTTTATTGACATGCATGACATCCATATGAAATTTTTCAATTTGATAAAAAGCTATTTAACAACATATAAGATTTGTTATGTAGTGCATATAAACAAATTTTAATTTTGATTAATAAACTAAAAATATATGTTTTGTAATTAAATTTGTAGAACATTTTCTAAAAACAGACTTGATATGAACTTAATAACATTCTGAACTACTTTATGTATGTATCATCAGTGTTAGCACGTTTACAGCGAATAGGTCGACCCTTCTTTACTTGAATTGGGATGCAGAACTGTACTAGTCCATGACCAACATCCAATTCATACAAGTCTCCAAAAAGTAACATGGACACTGCGACGGCCACACCCTGGTCAGCTGCATCCGCCTGCCGGCTAAATTGTGAGAGCTTAGTCGGTAGGATGATCGGTGTAGGGAATCGCTCCTCGCTAACCCACCTGTGCCAAGCAGTCATCGACAAATTGTTAGCTTAGTCGTAGGAACTGCACCTCATAGGTCAACGGCATTTATCAGTGGGCAGAGTAACTGTTGAGAGCAGGGACGGTGTAACCTCAACATCCCCGGTGCAAAAGGAACTGGCAAGTCATTGCACTCTCTTGCCTTGAATGTCACCATGAACCACAGCTGCGAGATAGAGGGGAGTGGAAACTGAATAAAATGAATGAATGAATGATTTTAATCGTGTTACATATCACAATCTCTGAAGTGAATGCATGTGAACAAATTCAGCAGAGGACAACCTTCCTTACCTTCAGTCATGAAATAACGTTATTCTATCTATGTTTTATAGATTCCTGGTTAGGAATTTGCAATTTCATGTAGCTGAGACAATAACGAGCAATCAAATGCTTTTTCCTTTATATATAAAGGAAATTATTAGTTACTTTTTAAAGTTTTCGGTGGAGTTTGGCATAAATATACAGATGTCCCGATTAACCGGAATATTCATTGTGTAAGTGTGTATGTGTTTTCGTGTCCGTATAAGCAGAAATTATTGAAAGACAACATACTGGGTCTCCTCGATCTCCTTTGGGTCCAGATTGACCGCTGTCTCCAGATTTCCCCTGAAAAAGTGAAAAGAGACAAGATAATTTATGTCTGAATTTCTGGGATGAGGAGAATTCTCATTGATTACTCTGTTTATATTAGGACTATTGTTCTCATCTTTGTTGTTATCACAACTTGTCGTGACCTCGTTAGGGCCAGAAATAAAGAAAGATTAGAGGAATTGAGTTAAACAAATATAATAACAGAAACAGTAATACAAACACATACAAACGAGAGTGTTACAGCAAGAATGTTCGGTCGGACTGTCAGAGCTAACTACTGGAAACTTCCCTCTCCAAAGGCAGTACCTGCTCCTATTTATAGCTGGGAGAGTCCATGTGTGCGTGAGTAAATTACCATAACACAACGTTTCGGCCGTTGTGCCGTCGGGCCTTCTTTAGATGCATATCTATCTGGGTGACCTACAGGGAATTCTAAACTGACCCATTTATTTAATCTACGGGGGTAGACAGTTCTCATTCAACTGTTCATGTCTAGGAATATCTTGTCTAGTTCTTATTTTTATTTAGAACTGTTCAGTTATTTCTCGCCCGTTTACACTGAGTGCAAGTACACACTACCAGGGATTAAACTCACAACTACTATGTCATCAAATTCACAAACTTTTTAATCCACTAAGCTATTGTGTCATGCGGGATAATAATGGATTAGTGGATTAAAGACAAATTATAGACATGAGTAGTGGAACGAGAAGAGTTTATCCACTTAGAATAAATAAAGGGTTCGGTTCAGATTTCCCTGTAGGTTACCCAGATCAATATACACCTGAGGAAGGTCGGAGGGGTCGACGGCCGAAACGTTGTGATAACAACAACAAAGATGAGATCAGTAGTTCGAATATAAGTAGTGTAGAAACAAAATAGTAATGCAAAATAAACATTGTGTATGTTAAAAATCGATATATTGCACCCTCGACAAAAAAAATAAAAAAAATAAAAAAAAATGTATCTGCTACCATTATCTGTACAATTAGCACACAGACTATTGTCTTCATTTTTGTCGTTATCATTTAAATAAAGGAGCCAGTTCGAAATTACCGAAGGACACCCGAATTGACAAGAACCTGATGAAGGACTGAGGGTATAATGACTGAAACGTTACAACAACAAAATGAAAACAGTATGCGTGTATAAATTCACTTTCTTATATTTAAGTTTTAGCCAAATTCTAATCATCGTTTTTTACAAAACATTGTCGAAGAGTAAAGCTAGTTAAAAATAGTGATGTCATGGAAAAACCTTTTAACCGCTCGTTTGATTGAGGGAACATGTGTCCATGTTTACCAAAACATTCGATTCTAAAATTGGTTTCTAGATCACCAAATGAGTCCAATGCATAGATTGGTTAATTGATTCACGCCTCTTCTGGTGAGGTAGAAATGTAGCAAACTTATGGAAAAATATTGCATTTTATGTGTCAATAATAATAATAATAATAATAATAATAATAATAATAATAATTCCGAGACATTGTTATTAGAGACTGCAAACAAAAAAGTGTCTCTTTATTGATATGTCAGCACCTGCGGACTGCAATGTATCTTTGAAGATCTTAAAAAGCTATAAAAATACAAGGACATTGAAATTTAAAAAATGTGGCACATGGGAAAATCACCAAACCCTGTTGTAGTTGGAGCCTTCGGATTGGTTGGAAAAGATTCTAGTTGACTAATTGAAGGGATTCCTGGAAGCCCATACCTTAAAGAAAAAAAAATGTTCTCACGAGTACAGCCCATACACCTTACGTAGGGCTTTATCTATGTAAAATATGTTTTTTTTCCTCGTCAGTGGAAAATGTCATTTCTAACCTTAGGTCTCTGCGTGGGACCCGGAACGAAACGTGTGCACGCGAGAAATCAAAGGAAATAATAATAGTAATACTAATTTTGATGCGCTTGCATCGGGTGATTATCGTTAATTGACAGGGACCGAAAGAGATCATGCCTCAAGTTGTTAACACTTTATTAACTCCAACTGTCCTTCGTATTCCCCCTGGTGAGATGTATGATGTCCACTCAAGTAGCTTGTTCTCACAAACCACTACCTAGCTGAAGAATGGTGTTCACTTGTATCCGAGTATACCTGTCTACTAGGACGATTAGCTAATCCCTGTTGCTGACGCCTGCTCAGGCACATTTGTGTTGGCTCAACATCCACAGAGCCTACCTGTAGTTTATACTGTAACTATGTTGAACAAACCTTAGTTATGGTTTCTGGGTGAGAACGGCATGATCAACAATCTAAACGAGAACAATACGCTCAAACCCTCGGTCACGATGACTTGTGACTTCGTTCTAGCACAACTATCGATGGCTTCCAAATAGTTCTGACTATCCAATTTCATTCACAAGGCTTGGGTCAACTCGTGGTATGATTTTAGGCGCTTTCCAAAGATGCCGTATGCTGGGATCACCAGGCCGATAAAAATCAAGAAATCAACTTTCTGTGTTTAATCGACCATGATGAAATTCGAACCCGGGCCTCACTATTGGAAATCAGGCGTTCTAACCACACGGACATGCATATGAATTTACTAGAGAAAAGCACTGAAAATGAGGGAGAAAGGGATTGTCTGTGGTCAGGAATTATTGCAGGTGTTTCTAACAAAGAGGATTATTGTATGTCTAATTCTGTTATTTTCTCATAAGAACATTAAATTCAGGAATAACACGAATTTTCGGTACGGAATGGTACAGAAAGAAAATTCTGTTTTGCAATTCCAAAGCAAAAACTCTTGAGATTCTTTTACTAATTGTTGTCTTGTCCAAATAAGGATGGAAAAAAATTAAATTCTGTTTCAGTAATTGAATTCTAGAATAACATCGAGAAATTTCGTCAACCCAGGAAGTGACGCGACATCCCACCCCCATCTCTTGTCAACGTGATATTATCTATATTGTTTAGGGCGATTCTGTACCCCTTTTTTCCAACCGATGTCATTCGGTGCAACTCGGTTTGAGTTGATGATATTCCGTTGGCGTCGAAGTAGAAAGGAAAGTGCCGAGACTCCGTATGCATGCTGAATCGCCCGGCGTAGGGGAATGTTCAACATGGCCATCTATAGCAAGTCATTGTTCGATCTGCACTAAGTGGCTGATTAACAATATCTTGCTCAAGTCTGTTGTATATATTTTAATGTCTACTGGACCACACACTATAAAACAACATTCAGAGTACTAATCTTGCAAGCCATTCTTAGTGAATGCAATTCCTACATATTACTATGAGCTTCACTATTAAAAAATCTGCGCTAGTCTCTGATTAGCTTAATAAATATTTCATGGCACCGATCGTGGTGAGATGGTTAAAAAGTCACACAAAACATCGTAGTTAATTTGCGCGTGTACTCCTTTAATCTTGTGCCAGACTAAACAGATCTTAATAAATTACCAATTGGACGGTTACCGTGGACCAATTCGTTAATGCTATTTTTTGAAGCTACACAATCTTATACAAAATGGACTGATATTTCTATATGTCATGACTCTTCTGGACATGGGCGATCATGACCTTCCACAACCTATTATGCCATGAGTAACGTTTGTCGCTTTGACAAACCGCCCACGTATGGTTCCGCCATCTATTTACACAAGCTCGTCAGGTAGTTGGTCCGCTGCCTTCCCCTGTCTCTTTTGCTTTTGACAGGTCCTGTGAGTGTCAAATTCTATAAGCCTTTCTTCCCCTGGTACTAGAAACCCTAAAAAAGAACTTTCCGGTGTGTCAAAAATAATCAGTTCTCACTAGCCATATACATTTACTCTAAAATCTCAACATAATGGCCTTGTGTCAGATTTCAGTCACTCCACAGGACTGCATAATGTGAAACATTGTAAAAAGCCAATTAAAAGTCATTTAGGCTCAAATTTTGCCGGTCGATGAATTAAAAGGCAAACAGCTATGGTAGCTGTTAGTAACTTCCTTTCAAAAACTACCATGACCTTGTGCCAGAGTAAGCTTAGTAAGTAATCTTTAACAATCTCCCAGACAAGAGAACTAAGAGGTGGATTCAATACTTATTGGCTACTTGTGCTAGATAAACTTAGTAAATGAAGATTAGACACACTATTTATATTATTCAGACTATTGTCCCCATCTTTGTTGCCATATTTATCACAACGTTTCGGCCATTGTACACTCCGGCCTTCTTCAGGTGATTGGAATGTCGAACTGAACCCTTTATTTCACTCACTGGGGTAGACTGTTCTAGTTCCACGTGCCATGTTTAATGGATGTCAGTTATCTCCTGTTAATTTCCCTCTGAAAGTTCTCCACTGCCTTAACCAGGTATTGAATTCACACTCTTTGGGTCCTGTCACTGGATCTAACCAACGCCTTTATCCACTGTGCCACGTGTTCTGAAGAAGGCCGGGGCGTACAACGGCCGAAATGTTGCGATAAATATGGCAACAAAGATGAGGACAATAGTTCGAATAATGTAAATAGTGTACATAATACTTCATCTCAGAAATATAGGCAGATACTGGAGATTAGATATTTTCATATCTCGAATCCATATTGGTGTTTAAAACTAAGAAAGTGTGAGAACTTTTGGATGCTGATTTTTAAAGTAAAAAGACTAGAATTATGTCGTGCTTCCACGTTTTTATTCTATTCGACTAAGCAAATCATAGAAGTAACCCCCCTCTCTCTCTTTCTCTCTGTCTGTCTCTCTCATGTCAGGTATCGCCAAGGTGTATTGCAAAAAAAAAAAAAAAAAAAAAAAAAAATATATAGTAAACCAAGATACAAAGATTTATCTCTCTCTCCCTTCCTCCCTCTCTTGCCAGAGTTATCTGCCGTTGTGCGCTCCAGCCTTCTTCAGGTGATTAGAATTTCGAACGGAACCTTTTGTTTCAAGGATACATGACCCAATGGAGAAAAGCATTGGTTGAAGTAATCCACTGACTTGACCCAAAGAGATGAACAAAAAACTTAGAGAGTTGAGTTACTAAAGGAGAATAACAGGAAACCAAGATATCCGGAAGAGGCCTGGCACGTGGAACAAGAAAAATCTACCCCGGTGAGGGAAATAAAGGGCTCGAATCGAAATTCCAATCACCTGAAGAAGGCCACAGCGTAAAACGGTCGAAAGAATGGAGACAACACTCTGAACAATCTAAATATTGTAATTTGAAATAATCATCTTTGGAGCAGGTTTTGTTAAGCTACATGAATTATCTCCCTTGTACCCCTGACAGTTCACCTCATAGTAGAGATTGACAGCACGAAAAAACTTCCTTCAACATAGTCGTTGAAGGAAGTTTTATTCGTGCCTAGAAGCCAATAAAAATAAGCGTAGATGTCTAGTTATTCGGGACCCATCTTCCTGGAAAGACCTCGCACTTGCATTAAAAGTAATATTGCCAGATAAACTACCTGATGTCTACAGAAAAACTGATCTAGAAATAAAATATTGGATCATATTTTTCCTGCAAATATTTGTTGGTATACATTATATAAAAAAAAGACCGAGCGTCAATTTTGTTTTCTCGTTCGGAAGCAAATACATACCCGAGCTCCTCTCTGTCCTGTATTTCCAGGTGGGCCACGTGGACCTTCTCGTCCCTGTAAACAAGATGAAGAACAGTTATTAACATAAGAATTGTAATGATACAGATTATGTGTGGCGGTTATTGATCTTCTATGTGATGGTGAGAGGTCGGTGGAAAACTCATTATATATCGCCGTTCTATGATTGTAAATCTTCCTATTTATTCTAATGTAAAGAGCACAAAGTTTACTTATTTCAGATCATGATTCTTTTACTGTATTGGTTGACCATGCATTGTGTGTGTGTGTGTGTGTGTTTGTTTATTTCCTTCTTTTTTTCTTCCTTTCTTTTGTTTTCTTTTTAAATTACTCATGTAAACTTTCTCAGTCACGTGTCAAATCAGAAAGAAATTACTAACGATCAGTATAGCTGTGACCCGACAGAGTCATAGACGTACAATATGTACGGTAGGCGTGTCTAGTGCAAGATAACCTGACGAAGCCCATCCATCTTTAGGCTGGTTTTGAATTTTCCTCCTCCTAGATTGGTTGCCCTATCAAGGCTAAAGCGCCCAGTCTGTTCTATTTACGGTAATTTGAATTCACGTCTTTTCCAAGGGCACTAGTGCGAAGTGAATCAGACTTGGTTAAAATTTCAATTTGCTATATCTATTCCAATTTCTGGGCCGATAACAGTTATACTACTCGCATCAGAAATAAATACATTATAATAAAATGAAGATTTGATAGCGCCAGTGTTCTCTCAGTCAAACTAGTATAGTACAAATATGCAACCTAAAGCGCGGTTTTGAACACTCGCTTTATTCGGATGTAGAATAGGTATATAATATATTCGTCTGTCCATTTTCAAGCGATAGAAAGACACGGAAGATGAAACCCCCTAATTTGCCAAATGCCCGCTTTCTTTTGAAAATATTTGCTGGTCAATTTATATGCGCGTCTCATGGCCAAATTCACATTAGCACATGACCGCGTACTTAAATGGTCACAGGAATTTCGCAACGTTTTTCATCTCTTTAAACCCATTCTTTAACTGAATATGAAAGACCCATCCTTTGATCACGTTAGCCATGACCTTCTTTGGTCACGCTACGTTGTTCAATATATTACAGTATTACTAAAGTGCTTTATCCTCGTGACTTAGAGGCGAAGCAGTGTTTTTATCTTCTGACGACTGTTTGCGTTTTTCTGTCTTAAAATTTTTTTTTTATATTTATTTTCCAACATTTGACTTGAAAAACAGACAAAGCATTAGAAATATTTTTCTTGGGCTCTTATTGCCATTTGTAGTTATTTTATAGCATTGCATATCGGCTATTCTGTCCGTCTTTTAATTGTGCTTTTTCCGACCTAAAAACATTATAAGCCTATAAATATGAGACAAATTGATAATGGCGTAACTTGGTTGCTATAAAAACAAAGCAGACATTACATTTTTCGAAACGTGAAAGACAACGTTTAGAAAATACAATCATGAAACTATGACATTATTTTGGAGAAAGAGGCTGTTATTATTAAGACACTAACTGAAGATATTCGGAGATCTATTAAACATTATCACCATGTATGTTTAAATGAGTCCCACATACCCCCTTAAGTATACACAGAAACCAACCAAACTCCAACATCCTCGAAAAAAATGCAATAGACTCATGTTAAAAAAATCTAAAAATAGTTGAAGAATTAATAAAAATAAACTCAATAACATCAACTAATGAACACGGCCACAATGTGCTGACCGTGTTTGAAAAAAGATATTCCGACCAGTATAGATACATATATAAAAATCTACATATTTAAATCGTCCCTGATAATAATGGTTAACAGAATAGCCGAAATTATATATATATATATATATATATATATATATATATATATATATATATATATATATATATATAAATAAACAAAGAATCACCTTTCAGCTTTACAAAGCCCGACCACTAATATAGGTTTCATGCCTTTAAGCCTGGTGGTCGGCAGCTGTAATGCGAAAATGAGAGATTTTATACTTCCCAGAAAGACTAAGATGGAAAAATCTTCGTGCACCATGCATAAGCCAACCAATCTGACCTGGAGGGGAAAAAGCACCGATCCGGCCAACATCAAAATCAAGCCGTAAATAGACAATTATGCCCAACCCCTAAAAAAGAAATATCTCGCCGATGCGTCAAAAAATGGCCAGTCCCACAGAGACACACAGAGCTTTCAAATATAGATAGAAATAAGCATCTCTTAAAAAGAGTCTGCTGTGCTTGCACACCAAAATGAAAAGTGCTCAACACCATACAATAGAGTATTGAGCACTTTTCTTTCTGGCGTGCATACACGTCAGACTCTTTTTAATACATACATGCATATATATATATATATATATATATATATATATGTCTGTGTGTCATTCGCAGTCAGTACTGTATCCCACCTCCTCAGTGCGACTAGACATCCGAATGCCTCAAGCCCGGATCGAAACCCAACCGATTTGGTGTCAGTCAGAGCTTCTACCACTGAGCTATCTTCATTCGACAGAGGAGAAGAAAGAGTCCACTTGTGCTTATAGTGTGTAAAATAGATAGGTTGGTTAATAAAACAAGAGTAAACGAAAGGGTACTATTGTGATCACTGTGAAAAATATTAATTATTAAGCACTAAGTAGAAATGAAGCATTGAAATTAAGGTTTTACATCCGGGATTTTCAGGAAGGCCTGTGTCCTTCATCAGCGGTGCGAGATAATAAACAGAGAGACAGGGAAGATTCACCAACAGTTATTCTTGTGGCTGGTGCGAATCCTGCTGTAGATGGTATTATTAGTAAAAATCCAATCTCTGTCTGATTCCTCGCTGTTTTTTCACACTAGATCTATTTTCGCAATAAGTTTCGCACTGCGAGGAATCACACATCATTACACAGCTAGGTGCATCTCAATATGCCTACATGTAAATCATTACATAGCTGGGTGCATCTCAATACGCCTACATGTACATCATTACACAGCTCGTTGCATCTCAATATGCCTATATGCACATCATTACATAGCTAGGTGCATCTCAATACATTTATATGTAGATTATTTCATAGCTGGCTGCATATCAATATGCCTATATGTACTTTAGAAGCAAAGAAAAAATAGGTGTAATTTTTACGTAAATTTTATACGTAAATTCAAAGAATACTTCTTGTGAAGTATAAAGCTGAGCTTTAGAATGATTTTAACTCTAGAACATTATTAATAATAACTTTTTATTAATTAATTTTAGAACACGATTCACAACTGCCAATGCCAATTAAGTTATCTGTCATTCAACGGCGATAGAAGCATGACACATTAACACGTTGACTGCCAGAGGTCACTTACGAAATCTGGCTACAAACGCCAACTTTACAATAGCCAACATAGGCAATAAAACATTTTTATGAGTTGATTTATAGCTTCATGTGAAGTGTTAACATTGTTTTCACACTAACAGTATCATTGCGAATGAACTCATTGTTGGCACGAATATAAATCTTAGTCGGCGTCATAATAAAAAATGCCACATAAGAGTTAACACATGGTTGACATGTAATCTGTTAAATTGTGAATATGCATTAAAATTATGATCAATGCTTCATATTTTTATAATTTTATTTTTTTGCATATTATTCCGCGGTGAACATGGCCACGTCACACGGTGCCAGAGTACCCCATGGCGTTTAGTTTGGGAAGCATTGGTTTAAGGAGCAACTGAAGAAAAGATAAGGAAAAAAAAACAACAAAAAAAACAAAAACATTCCTTACCGATTCGCCCTTCGATCCTCTTTCTCCTTTGGCGCCCTTTTCTCCAATATCTCCCTGTGGAAAAAAAAAAAGAAAAAAAAAAAGAAATTTATTATCAGTTTTATCATTTAGCTAATTTCTTCATTGAGGGTGGGATCAGTTGCTGATATCCTGGTTATAACGATAAACTACATCCAGCAGCAAGGCCTCTGATCAGAAGGTTTTGAGTGACGTGGAGCCACCTCTTAAATTGTTGTTCTTCCTAGGTCTACTCTTACCCGGCGTGGTAGCACCTGTTACCCCCCACCCACTGCGAATTGGCGTCAAACATTATGAAAGTATAAAAATAGATTTTTATAGCAAAAATACCAGCAATACATTTTTGTAAAAAAAAATACCATCAATATATTTGACAAAACCCCTCTTTACAGAAATATGCCAATGAAACCGGATCTAAAAACTGATTTCTTACAAAAAATACATTCTGTTCATGTAAAACTATTCTAAAACTCTTGTCAGCATTATATAACCCATTGAGGTTGATAAGCCGTAAAACATTTTGCCTCCTCTTATTTTCATCGCCCACTAATTATTTGTCTCATTTGCAAGTTCCAATAAGGTATGCATCGCCTGTAGTCGAGGATTGAGTGACAGCAAGTCTCTTCTAATCACTAGCACCTTCCTCAGTATCAATACCAAACCAAGGTTCGCCTATCATCAGGCTCACTCCCCACCCTAGTCTTTTGAACAGAAATAGAGGTTTATCCCTTGTTTAGAAGTCGGTTTCTGGACCCTTCTAAAGCCTTCTTATTCTCTTTCACTGTCCGTAGTTCCTCCCGTCTTAGTGGCATTATCGCCTTGCTTGGGGTGAATTGATTAAAACAAAAGAAAAAAACAAAAAAAAAAAACAAAAACAAAACATACTGTCATAACAGTCTCAAGCCGCTGATAGGGATTTTACAAGCATAGCTTAGATGTGGCACAAGGCCAAATGTAGGGCACACCCAGTGAAGACCGAACTCACTACTCAGTCGTAATTGTTCTAGCGAGACAAGCGCTAACCATTACACTCCCTTGAAGGGCCTGCTCAAGCCGCTGATATACTGTTCACAGAATTAATAACTATTATTGATATACACTAAACTTTACTTCTGCACAAGACTATCAATTTGGAGCACCCGATGAGGTGTAAAGTCGCGAATAACACGTAACAATTCTAATAAGATATATATGCCCCAATAATAATACCATATAAAAGCCCCTAATAATAATGCCAGAAGATAATTTTTATAAATAATACCAGTTGTTTGTTACATGATACTAATGGGACTTTGTCCCACCCATAAAAAATATTTTGTGTTTTAAATACACATAGGATCTATGGAGTAAGGCTTAATGAAGGTCTCCTGAACTCAGTAATATAGAAACAGATTGGATCTAAATAGTAGGGCTTTGTGTAGATCTCATGAACTCATTGATATATGACGCTTTTCATTGGCTGATAATAAAAGATTCGACACTTTTAATTGGTTAATTATGAGAGATATGACACTTTTCATTGGTTAATGAGAGATTCTACGCTTCTCATTGGCTAATGATACTATCAGACTTTATTTCAATACATTTATACATTCTTTTTTACAGATAAAAATATTTAAGTAAATGCTCTGTTTATAATAAACAGTATTAAACAACATTTACCGGCCTGAATGTCCGAGAAATTGTCATAGAAAATATGCGTCCTCCGACAGGAATCGACCCTTTATCCTATACGTCATATAGACTGACCGATTTCACCAAAGAGGAGCGTTCGGTTAGCAAGGTCGATTTTACTGTTTTTAAACTACAATCTTCCATGATTCTCTCACGTACATTCTTATCTGCTCAATGCGTATCCAAATGTAAACAAATGTCGTCACACATTTTAAAATGGAGAAAATCCGACAATGATTTTAAGGCATTTTTAAGTTTATACATTCTTTTTTATAAATACAAATATTTAAGTGAATGCTCCGTTTATAATAATACTTATTTAATACTTAAATATTTGTATCTGTAAAAAAGAATGTATAAACATAAAAATGTCTTAAAATAATTGTCGGAATTTGTCCATTTCAAAATGTGTGATATCATACTTTAGTTAATATTATATTATAGGTAGGTTTTTTATTGGTCAATTAATGATAGTTATTTGAAATATACAACATAATATAAAATCTATTTTCTTACCTGACGCCCTTTATTTCCGTCTTTACCAGCTGGTCCAGTTACTCCACGCTCTCCCTTAAAGTTTGAAGAGAAAATAAGAATATTTAAGGTAAATAACATAAGCATATATGTAAACCAGTAAATGCATATACATGTGTGGCATTACGACATATGCATACTAAGACTTCTCAGGGCCAGTTTTGATAGCAAAATAAAAAAAAATCCAAGTGACTGTAATAAAAGTGACTGATTTTAATGGAGAAATGGATGCATTAACATTTTTTTCCAGATATGCTTAATAAGATCCCAACCGAATATTATTTGTTTTACACAAACATATTTATCAAAATAATCTCCTTCGTTGTCATTGTACTTAATCCAGTAGCAAATATAAATCACATTGATCGAACATTATACAGTGAAAATTCCAGATCAAAATTCAGCTAATAATTGTGTATTAGTGTACAGATTTTTTGATGCGTTCGCGTAAATGTTTCATCACCTCAGCAATTTCTTATATTAGGTTGGTGCAAAAATAATGTCGTTTTCTCGCATAGTAACATAAGTGAGAAAACGACATTATTTTTGCACCAACCTAATATAAAAGAATGCGGTTACTGGTTTCTTTATATAGTTAGAAGGAATGACCGTGGCTTGACTGAGCGAGTCTGTGCGTATATTAGGTTGGTGCAAAAATAATGTCGTTTTCTCACATAGTAACACATGTGAGAAAACCTAATAGAATATCTTAAATATGATTTTATGACATGTATAGCGTGAACAAGCGGAGACGAAAAAAAAAAAAAAAAGAAAAAGACGGTTTTGATTTTCTGAAGCCGCCAGTTTTCGATGAAGCCTTATTGCTTTAACAGACGTATTTGTTTTTAATTATTTCATCCCAATTAAGGCAAAAAAAAGGATCTTTGATAAATTTAAAATATTAAAGAATAAAATAAAATTACTAATAAAAACAAGCTAAAACGTTCTAAAAGTAATCCTTACCCGCCATCTTACAAAAAGAAATAAATACAGTGTAACCCGGATATAAGAGAGTTGTCGGGACCGGAGAATAAGTCTCTTATATACGGGTTTCTCTTATATTCGGGTTTGATCTATTTCGTTTAGGTAAGTATGGCTCTAATTTGGGATCAGATAAAATCTTTCTTATATCCGGGTTTCTCTTATATCAGGGTTACACTGTAGCAGGTTACGTATTTTTACTGAATAAAGAAAATCATTTTGCCTGCAAAAGGGCTTGATGTCAAACGATTATTGACTTCAGTCACTTTCTCACCGACGTGACGTGGCTTCTATCTCTTTTTTTCTACGAATATTTTCATGGTAACTGTTCTGATGAGCATTTTTTCCTTAGTACCCCAACTGCATGAATTTAATCATGCTTCAAGATTGGCTATTAGATCTCACCATTTTATTGTTGAACTAGCTAGATGTAACCGCTTCTTCTATTCTAGCAGTTCATTTTCTCTCACTTCTCGCCTGTGGAACTCCCTTCCGATTTCTTGCTTCCCTGCCAACTACAATCATCAAAAATCTGAATGCAACGTCATCGCCTTCTTTTCTATTCTTGGACCCCGTTTCTTTACGACCTGGGTATGACGATCAACTACATCCGCGTCCTGGGTAAAACGATAAACTACATCCGACAGTAAGGCCTCTGATCAGGAGGTTTTGAGGAGCGCGGAACCACCTCTTAATTACTGGTGTTTCTAGGTCCACCCTGTGGTGGCACATGTTAGAGTTCCAGCTATGGGGAATTAGTTAACCCCCAAACTAGGGTCAAAACATTATGAAAGTGTAAAATACATTTTTAATACCAATAAAACATTTTTGGAAAAAAATTATTACCAGAAATAGATTTTGGAAAAAAAATACCAGCAGTACATTTTTGAAGGAAGAAATTATTACCAGTAATACATTTTTGGAAAAAAATATTACCAGCAATACCATTTTGAAAAGAAAAAATGTTACCAGCAATACCTTTTTGAAAGAAAAAAAATAAAATTAAAAAAATTACCAGCAACATATTTCGAAAAAAAAAAAAAAAAAATATTACCAGCAGTAAAAATCTTGTCTGCATTAAATAACCCATTGAGGTTGATACGCCGTAATATTTAAGTAAACCAAACCCAACCCAACCCAAATCTGTTTCTTCATTGTCCTTTTTCTCAGTTCTCACCAAAGTCTTGTCATTCTTTTTCCTGTACTCCCGCCCTGCGTTCAAGTGGCATTATCAGCTTGCTTAGGGTGAAATGACTAAAAACGCGGAAAAGACGACTATGCAACCATAAATATTGAAACAGTCGTATGAAAAGATGTCGGTACTCAGTGAGATGTTCACCAATCGCCAGTTGCACTATGGGTGCGTGTCAACGTCGTAGTGTGCCGTGCTTGGTCGTTCATCATCCAAAATAAGACATGCCGTTCAAGCCGAAACTCCAATATATGCGACGTGTCTTTAATCTAACGAGATTCACACTGGCACGTAAACGAATAAAGAGGAGAACTTTTATGGATGAAAGGAACACTATCACTGCTAATCGAAGAAAAAGCATTCCTAGTGTTAAACACCGGGTTCATCTTCACTTCAGGAAAGCAATGACATTCTCGGTAATTTATTGAGCAGGAAAGCTGACATTGCCCAACCAAAGTAAGGTTTACATCACCCGATTCGACAGTAATGTTCAATATATTTCACTTTTTATGCTAGACTTAAGTTTTGTACCCTGATGACGTGTCTTTGCCAGAATAGTCCAAACATGTTTAATAGGATTCAATTTTAGGGAATGAATTAGAGTAGCTTAATAGCCGTTTTTTTATCTACTGCGGAGTATTATACTCTCTGCAAAAAACTAATACAGCTCTGGGCAACTAATGACATAATGTAACTCGCTCAGCTTTTCACTGACCAGACAATGAATCCCCACATTGCGTCTCTATTCTCGCTCGTGTCGGTGAGCGAAGAAGCTGGAAATATCCAAACACTTAAGACTTAGATAAAACTATACACCTTTCCTTCTAATGCGGACTTCCTAATCATAGTGTCACAGAAATATCTGAATAGAAAAAAAAAGTGTCGTGATACGAGACAACCAGGGCTTTGTTCAGCATGTCAAATGCTATATTTTTTTTTATGACGAATTGGTTTAAAAAAAGAGAAAAGTGGCTTTTGTTTGGTTGCTCAGTCATAATAATTCCAATGCTGAACATGTACTATTGTTTCTGGTCTGATATAGACACAATACAACATTTGGATACATTCAATTGATATATATTTTTAATACAGTGTAACCCGGATATAAGAGACCCGGATATAAGAGAAACCCGGATATGAGAGAGATTTTCTCTGGTCCCAAATTAGAGCCATACTTACCTAAACAAAACAGACCAAACCCGGATATAAGAGAAACCCGGATATAAGATACTTCTTCTCCGGTCCCGACAACTCTCTTATATCCGGGTTACACTGTATTTCTTGTTTCAGGAGTCGAAGACACATTTTTTTGTGTTTCGAGTCGATCTGGAAGGGATAGTCAAAATTGGAAACGATTAATACATTTTTCAACATAATCTTCTTCATGATTGCATTCAGTGGTGAGTATGAATCACATCGTTCATTGTGATGTAAAGTATATCGGCTGGGAATGTGAACCAGGTGCGCTCAGTTCGAAATCCAGTCGGGTTCGTTACATTACGTGCAAATCATCTTAGGAAAGGTATGAATCCATCTCTCACCCCCCAGCTATGGGTTGAATATCAGGACAGACTGGGTCCTACAGTTGGCAACCAGTCTACCACAAAAAGAAATGGCAACCAACTGCGGGAATATCTCCTGCCTAGTCAGTCATGAATCAAAAAAGATGATCGCCTAAGCTTGTATCCCGTATAGCACTTAATTGAGTTCAAATATTATGTAAATAGAAATTGAATTCGGAATTCAGCTTATAACTACGCATCATGCTATGGATTATTTTTTTGTGTGTAAAGAAAGATACGCCTACGTGTGTGCGTTTTTGCCGTTAAAAAGTGATGTGCAACTGTGGATTTTGTTGCCTTGGTGACATGACGTAACAAGCCTCATTTGCAGCAGCAGTAACAACGCCAACACCAGCAATAATAATAAAACCAATTAAATAAATACAGAAAAAAAAAGTCCAGAAAAAATTATTTACTTATTCATTTTCCTAATTAGGAGTTTTAATAAGCGTAAACCATTTTGATACTTTCCAAATGCCAGTCTGGTCTGATTCATTAACTGTCTTTATTTCAAGGAAAAGCCTTTATTCAGAATGCAACGAAGAATGAAAAAAAAAAAAAAAATCACGCACATTATAAATATAATTTAGTGCATCTGTCCAAATAGTAGAAATGGAAAGGAGAAGTCATTTTCTGCTTGGATTTCTGCGATTAAGAGTTATCGTCATTTACTTTCGGTCTGATATCCTCATCATTGTTGTTGTTATCACGTTCTGTTGTCCGACCTTCATTAGGTGCTTTTCGATCCAGATAAACTTCAGGGATTACCAAACTGAACCCTTTATTTAATCTACTCAGGTAGAGTGTCCCCGTCATATTGTCCAACTCAAGGAAAATGTTGTAACCTAGAAAAGGTTACTGAATGAGGAATAACCAAAACGGAGGTTGGAGATGGAATGGTAATATTTATGACATCAACAAAATACAATACTCGCCAGCAGTATGAAGTAGGTAAACCACTGCTAGTGGTGGACTCCTTACACAGCACATTACCCCCAACTTACAATAGTGTCCAATGTATTTATGAGGATTAGGATATTAGTGTTCATAGGTACGTTATATAACAGAATATCTCATCTTTCCTCAGTTACTTCTCGTCTTTTTTTCAATGAGTCTAAGAATGCACTACCCAGCTTAAGAATTGAACTCACATTTAACATGTCACCAAATTCACGAACCAACCAGCCTATTGTTAGTAAAATCAATAATTGTCATACGCTCCTATTATTGTATTATTTCTAATTAATTTTTACTGATATAGTATATTATTATTATTATAATCAAGCGGGTTGCAGTCTGGGGTGTTTTGTGGCCAGATGTAAAGGGTGATGTTATCGCAGAAATTGTCTGACAGCCATGGCTGGGTTCTCGCGCTTGCGTGCAGAGTCCTGTTGCCAGACAAAGTGTCCTCCAGCAATCACCCTCTTGACCCAAGGCAGCACTACCTCCTCAAGCACTTGATGTAGGCCTCCGTGTAAAGTTTGAGGCCCTCACTAACAAATTCGGGAGTTCTTTTCTTGTCAGAACAATCAGAGTGAGTTTTCCGTTGGCTTGAGAAATTGCCGTAGCTTCGTAATCACCATTAGACTCATCAAACTCTTTCCGAATCCTCTTCACTATCCTCAGATTGATACTCAAACAATTTGAAATGATGGAGCTTCCGGTGCGAATGCCAACGAGTACAGCATGCCGTTCCTACATTTCTGGCGGGGCAAATTACGTCATTGAGCTCTGTTTCTCACAGACTATACCCAACTGAGCCTACTATACTGTGCCGTCGACAAAATTAAAAACAAACAACGATCATGCGAGAAATTAAAAATATAAAATGGCGACAATTTAACCATCGTACTCTGTATATATGAAGGTATTTTCTGATGAGTGGACGTAAAGATTGTTTGAGGGTATGTCTACGAAACTCTAGTATCGAGATGTTTATCAATCAGCTAAGTGAGAAATTTTATATTTGCATTAATCCTATATATATATATTATTTAGCCATCAAATTCTCTTTTAGACATATTTGATTAAATAAATTATAAACATTGTATATAACCGTCTTATTTACATATCTGTTGTAGAGTAAGCGGAAGTGAACAGTATCAAATCAAAGAAGCAAATGACAAAAATAAACACACCACGTAAGGGCTCCGCGCAGCCTTCTGAGTTTCAAACATACTTCAAATTTTCAATTTAATAAAAATAAATAGCCAATGAAATAAACACAGGCTTCTAGAACCTACACGAAACCATAACATTCATTCATTCAACTCGGCAGAAGGATTGACAGCAATAAATAAGACACAAGTCAACCTCGTTGTTCTGCCTTTCTCCCCAAAGCAACAACGGACTCCCTTTGAACTTGTCTCCCAACTCCACTTTCTCTCTTCCTCACTGAAAGATTATATATGTTCATTTTCTTATAAAGAAAAGAACTTTCTAACTTTCATTTCATGATAAGTATTTACAGTTAAATTACAGTGTATCTGACGTTTAAAAAAAGGAAACGAAAATACATACCTTAACACCTTTTGTGCCATCTCTTCCCTCTTCGCCTTTTGAACCCTACAAAATAAAATAAATTGGTTGAGATATGAGTTATTGAATGTGTACATCTGTTTTAAAAGGAAAGTACAGTTAATTTTAACGTGACAATCTTTTCAGAAAAATATTTTTATAATTAAAGTTTAGATAAAATATTGGCAGCTATTATTTATTGAGTAGAAGCGGTGAAAAGCAACTAAGATTTAAATGAAAGAAATACTGGTTAAAATTAATTATGGCTGCTAAACGCCATCTTATAAATTATAATAATATCACAACAATTATCTCCCTTGAACACAGGTGATGACCAGAGGAATTACAATGAAAAGAAATTAAAATTAAGATGAAAGGAATCTTCTTTATGTGCTGTGTTACCCGGGACGTAGACAATCATGGCTCTCCACAATTTCCTGTCCATCGTAGCTCTTAATAAATTTTATCTTTTTGTTATTTCTCCTAAACCTTGCTAGGTGTTATTTTGGCTTTGTTATTTACAAGAAAAAAAAATCTACACCGTACATTTTTAAAAAGATTATATCTACATGGTAAAACATATTATAATATATATATATATATATATATATATATATATATATATATATATATATATATACATATATATACACACACACACACACACACACAACAAAGAAAATGTAATTAAAATATTGAAAATTTTTCTTTCATTTATATTCTGGCGGTAAACAGCATATACATCGGCTAAAATTTCTACACCGTACAAATTTTAATTTGGAATGATATGAAAATAGTAAAACATAATAGTACTTTGTTATCTACAAGGAAAAGATACGAAATAATTTTTACTATTTAGGTATCATTCCAAAATAAAATTTGTACGGTTTAGATATTTTTCCTTGTAGATAACAGGCCAAAGTAGATATTTTTTCCTTGTAGATAACATGCCAAAGTTGCACACGTTGTTCCGTCGTCCAATTTCTCAAGCCTACTAATTATGTTATGCATTGTTTTCCTTTGTGCCTCTCGTCTCCAATTTGTCCTGTGAGTATCAGAATTTCCAAGCCATGTTTTCTCATTATGTGCCCTAGAAATTTCAACTGTCTCTTCCTGAGGTGTGCTTCTTTTTTCCTTTAAGTATTTTTATATTCAAGAATAATTATATGCAGTTACCAAATATCGATTGTCTCTTATTTTTTGATTGTCTCTCAAATTCTTATTCGAATTTTCTCAGAGTAAGAAAAAAAAAAAAAAAAAAAAAGAATGAATTAAAGAAATAAATAAATAAAGAAAATGAAAATGAAATAATAAAATAATTATTCCAAGGCTTGTTACGTCTTTTGAAATCATTCTATATGTTGCTTTTGTTGTTATTGCAACATTTCACCCAGACAGTGTCCTTCGAGTATATCACATGAAAAGTGGGGAGTCTCTTTTCACAGAAACCAACTAGATACGAAGAGGAGCTGAAAGTTATCAGTCAGACCCAATTCCTAAAATTTTACCAGAATATTAAACACTAGTAATATAACACTTCTTTGACCGGTTCTTTCATTACTGGAAATTTTTGCTGTTCACTTGAAGCAGTTTAAGTTTAAAGTAAGCCCACCCGAAAATCAATATTAGCAACAGCATTTGCGTGCAACTGAGGCATATCTCCAAATGTGGGGGGGGGGCTGAAAAGGGAATACTATAATAAATATTATTGTAATAATTTAAACTATTTTTATTAAAGTTTTTATGAAAGATATATATCCAAGAACAGATAGTAAATATTAAAACGTAGCTTAGAGTTATAATGAACAGGAAATAGTGGAGAGCCATTGTCACCAACAATTTGGACTCAAAACCGGCACTGAAGTATTATCTATCAAACAAAAAATATTTTATCGAAATCGGATGAAAACTGTGGAAATGCATAAACAACATCCGATCACACACAGACAGACATACACACATTTTGAGAATTATAGATTAGATTTTTTCGAACGGATTCTTAGTCTGGTTGAGAAATTATCAACCTCGTCTTAAAATATACCGACAACAGTCAATGTAAGAATAGCGACTGAACGAATCTGTTATACTAAAGAAGACCCCATACTAAACTTGAGAGTCACTCAAGGTAGACTGTTGCTGTTAAAATGGTTATGATGAATAAGGTGTGATATGAATGAAAGAGTACTCGGTTGGAAGTGAAGATTATGATGATAGATAAAAATTGAGCCTTGACTTAACCCTTTGAGCCTTGACCACCGCTTTACCGGTGGTAGAGAAAAATGACGTAATGCCCAGCCACTGGTTGAAGGATGGTAGAGAAAATGACGTAATGCCCAGCCACTGGTTGAAGGATGGATAAGCACGTAACTATTTTTATATCTACCGTGAAACATTACATACCAATTATTTTCGAAATTTGACCCAGGAGCTCAGGCAGAAGGGTTAAAATTGTTCAGGAACTCGGGGCTCAAAGAGAAAGAGGTTAAGATCATTGCGTTCAGGGAATCATTCATACAGAAATCTGTTTCACATACTACCAGTTCTTGGGGACAAAAGTTGTTCGAGTTGAACTTTTTTCTTACGCTTAAAATACAGGAGAAACGAGGAAGATTTGACTCGATGGAAGCAATTACAGCGAGTCTTAGATAAATTGGCTGAACTAAGAAGTAGAGGACTTAGGGCCATATCACGTTGAAACATTGGTTCTCGTACGATCACCGAAGTTAAGCAATGTCGAGTTTTTCAGTAACTAGATGGGTGACATTTTGGGAATACCAGGTAATGTAAGCTTGGATGTGCGGTAGGTGTAATGAATAATGACTCGTAATTGTTAATGGGAGAGATGAGTTCCAATTCCCGTTGAGTTCCTTATAGTCACTTACGCGCAAATACACTTGGGAAAGGTATGAATCCACCTCTTCTATGCCAAGCTATGGGTTAATTAGTAAGACTTGTACCACTAAACAATTATCAAAAGCAAAAATTCCGACAAAAACATTGATTTTAAAAATGGGTGGATAAACCGTAAAAAAGCAAATCAATCTAAAGAGTAGAGAAAAAAAAATTATGACCGTATTTTTATTATCTTATTTTTTAATCGGTATCAGGCCAAGCAAGGCAGTATAACCACTAACACGCAAGGGACTTCAGGGTGTAGAGGGATTAGGAACAGAAACATTAGTAATAAGTAGAAAGAGAAAAGAGTAATCAGGAGGACAGTAGATAGCGATTGACATTGCATTAAAATTTTTACAGATTAAAATTGGCCGGAAAGCATGAAGTCGAAAGAGAGTTCCACAAGCAAGAAGTTCGAGAAAAGAAACTGTTAGCATAGAGGTTATGGCTACATCTAGCTAGCTCAAATGTAAATGGATGAGATCTCGACGTCAGCTAGTATTGCGCTTAAATTCATACAGTCTAGGTACCATAGCGAAGAGCGATATTTATTTCCGCTTCAAATACAGAAAATGTGGCACAAGGCCAAAAATGGGGATTGGAGGAAAAGGACGGTCTTCTTCTGTCTTAAATATAAGCTTAGCTAGCCACAAACACTGACCCAAATATACAACAATATTTCTTACACCACAACAAGGCATTCTTACTTACTTTTCTTACTACACCCACCATAATACCTCATTGTCTCTATGAAAATCCTAACTAGTCCCCATATGTACAATTCATTGTCTGTGGGGGAGGTGAATAAAACAACAATTTAAAAACTAGCCCTATAAGCGAAGAGCTAATCCGAACAATTACTATGAATGTATTTATAGAAAAGGCAGAGGGAGACAACCTTATGGCGGTGGCCAAGTGTGACTGAAGCCGAGCCGCCAGATCAGGACCAATAATATTGCTGATAGTTTTATGGATCTTATCAAGGAGCACTAGGAAAATAGCAGGGACACAATATTCTAAGCATGGACGTATGGTAGACTTATAGATATGTAAGACAGATTCCGGAGAGAAAAATTGTCTCGTACGACATTCTTAGTAGCTGACCAAACAATTGATTCAATCAAGTCTTTACACTTAATCTCAGTTGAGAAGATTATCCTGAGATGGCATAATGAGTTACTTTCCTAGGGGTTAGCATCAGCCATGCTGATGGAAGGCAGAGAAGGTCCCGCAGATAATTAACGGAGAGAAGTGTAGAAGGGAACCATTTACATTGTTATTTGGGGGACAAATAAAAATGCCGGAGATTGAGAACATTGACGGAATGTGTAAACAGAAATACGACGGGAAAATGATGGGCCAGTGTGAATTACAGTGCAATGGAGATTCTTTTTTGCTCAACAGAGAAAAAATTGTAAAGCCTCTCTGCACATAAAAATACACGTGTGTTATACGGACTGCTGATAACGGAATGACACAGTGTGGTTCTCACTGTCAGGAATAAACTCAAACATTCACTATGTTAGACAACGTTTCGTTTCTTGTGCAGTCGCCAAAATTGTCTGTAAAAAGACACCGTGTAATTTTTTTTTACAGAGTAAATAGATGAAGATGAATGTACAATGAATTGGACGAAATGTTATTCTAACAAAATTGTAACATTGGCATCATAATGATTTATTATTTAAATTATAAAATTTTTAATAATAATTAATAAGAACAAAATGCTTTCAATTCGTCAGCTACAATCATTTGCGGATGAATAAGAAATGACTAAATTTTCATTAAAGCAAAAATTAAAAAGAAAAAACTTGCTGGTTAACCCTTAAAGGATAAAAAAGTGCAGAAATATTATGA
>OZ010586.1:23036437-23048937 GCA_963932145.1 Acanthosepion lycidas | reverse complement strand
TACCTCACACGGAATAAAAAATCCATTAATTCTTTTATATATATATATATATATATATATATATATTAGCTCGTAGCATAATGATGACAAAACAATTATTTCATAAATTCTTTTCTTTCTTTTATACAAATTCCTTGTCAATGGACTTAATTCAGTGCGTATATATGTAAAAAATCTGTATCTTTCGCTATTCAGAGATACATAACTGTATTTGCTGATTGATCAAAGAAAAACCGTATATATATATGATAAGAGTTTTACACAGATATGTATACAAACTGAAAAGGTCACGCGACGAGTGAGATTCTAACTTAAAAATAATCTCTATATGTGGAAACAGGCTAATAAAATAATTAATTTCCTTTCCCTTTCCAAATCCTTTTGACTCTATCCGTGTCGATTGATAAATATTTACTCAACAGGAAACCCAACAAAATTTCCGTGGGACGGTAGGAATGTGCTGCGCTTAAGAATTTTACCGCTATGTTTGTGCGCCATCTGGCAGCGTACAAACACGAGAGTGAATTCCGACAATGTTAGTGCGATGAAATAAGCAAAAACACACAAAAAGAGTAAAATAACGAAAAACAAAGACCAAAAGTAGGTCAAATTTTGTCACTTGGTTTTAGTTCCGGACTTAACAAAAAGAAAAAGAATGAAGGAAAGAAAGAAAGAAAGAAAGAAAGAAACGACAAGAACGGAGACGAGTGTCTGTTTTAGAAAATCATTCGTCGACTAGAGGAACAGTGATTGGACGTCAGATTTGCCCTGTTATTTCCTTGTTTGTGAAGACAGCTTATTCTCATTCGAAACAGTATTTTTTTTAGTTATTTTAGGATTTGATTCTATTTCTTTTGAAGATATTATTTTATCTCCCGTATGACAGAATATTGCTTTAATTCAAGAGTTCCCAAACATTTTTGCTTCATTGCCCACTTTCACTTGGGAAAGTTTTCCATCGACCAATTGTATAATAAATATTCCAAAGCATATCTACATTTTTTGGTAAAAGTTTGTTACTGGTTCGTAAACGGAATTTATGATGTACTAAAAAATACCAAAGTGAGGTAACAAATACCGTTGCTAACGGCTGCTGTTGCTACTGTCATATTAAAGAACAAAGGAAAATAAAATTGAAAATTCAAAACTATGTATATATAATTTACACTATTTACATTATTCGGACTATTGTCTTCATCTTTGTCGCCATATTTATTACAACGTTTAGACCGTTGTACGCTCTGGACTTCTTCAGGCGGTTGGAATGTCGAACTGAACCCTTTATTTCCCTCATTAGGGTAGACTGTTTTAGTTCCACGTGCCATGTTTAATGGATGTCAGTTATCAGTTATCTCCCGTTAATTCCCCTCTCCACGTTCTCCATTGCCTTAACCGGGTATTGAACTCACACTCTTTGGGTCCTGTCACTGGATCTAACCAACGCCTTTATCCACTGAGCCATGTGTCCTTGAGGACTCGGATTGTAAATAGTGTACATAATACTATATCAGTTATGATTAAATTTATTAAATTACACCTTCTTTGCATATCTCTTTTGAGGGTTTTTTTTTTCGAGTAGCCTATGTTGAAATACCTTTTTAATACTGAAAGTCCGAGATTGTCAACCTAAATTTCCAATCGCTCATTATTTTCTATTTATTTTCTCATCGCCTACCCAATAGTTGAAATCGTCCACCGGTGGCTGATATCGTTCATATTGGGAAACCCTGCCCTTTAATTTAAAGATGTTTGCATCGACGT
Source organism: Acanthosepion lycidas (assembly GCA_963932145.1). Lineage (NCBI taxonomy): Eukaryota > Metazoa > Mollusca > Cephalopoda > Sepiida > Sepiidae > Acanthosepion > Acanthosepion lycidas. The sequence continues at coordinate 23,047,176 of OZ010586.1, read as the reverse complement.
TAAGTAACATCCTTGAGTCATATGACCCTTCAATTCTCGGTCACTTTATAGGACAAAAAAAAATGCGTATTAAGCAAAATTCACTTCACATAGGTCGCAGCATTTATACGCATGCCTCACCCCAAACGGAATGTGACATAAGGACGACTTTCAAATGGAGGGTAAACGTGTACATGGTATCAGGGATAACAATTGCTCAAGGTACCTCTGTATCACCCTGTTGTTTACGCTAAAGATTAACCGTATTCCCTTTCTCTCTCGAATGACAGGTATTGTCTTTTTTTTTTTTTTTTTTTTAAATCTTTTCACCCCAAGCAAGGCTATAATGCCACTAAGACACAAGGGGGCTACTGGAAGTGAAAAAAAAATATGAGAAAACTTTAGAAAGGACCGAAAACCCAATCGTAAAGAGGAAACAAGGAATAAACCTCGACACCTATTCAAAAGACGAGGAAGAAGTGTGAACTGACCGATAGACAACTAGGGGGCATATATTATGCTTAAATTTAACTTCGATGGGGTTTCTGACAAAATACCGTAAATATCAGCAGGTTGCATATTGCAGTAAAAGGGATAAGGTCAGAGTTAATCTTTGATGCTTGAAAACTTTCAGAAGAGAAATGGGCAATTTCTAAAAATGTCCATAAGACCGCGTTCGGGACGTCCCTATTAAACACGACCATGTTACGTTTTACCATCGTGCCGAGGTGCGTAAATACTATCGAGCCTTAGGAAGAGTTGTCCTTTCTTTAAATTACTTTAAGTCGTAAAACAGTGAGGAATTTATATTTACAATGATATCTACAGGTGTCAAACATAACCTAGCAAAAAAAAAAAAAATGATCATAGATTTAATTCTTTCCTGCAAGTTCTTTATTCGCCTTGCCAGATACATTTATCTTTTGTTTCAGGAATTTCTACCAAGTATGTAACTTCATTTAAAATACGTTGCTTTGTCACGATTCAATGATATTTACTTGACTCAGTCCTAAAGGAATCTACGTATTATTGGGATTCAGATGAAGTTATTTTTTAAATTATAAATTCCTTAAATCTGAACAAATTGTTACTGCGCAATGATACCGTAAGCAACTGACTTGTTTGAATAAAGCACTGCAGTAGAAACTATAAACCTTGTCCTCTTGTTACAAATGCCATGCGGTAAAAAATGCTGTTTTACGGATGTTTTAGCTAATAGAATAATTCCTTTCTTTTCCCTTTCAAAATCCTTTTGACTCTGTGTTCATTCAATAAGAAAATCAACAAAATGTCCAAAATACGGTAGGAATTTGTTGCGCTCTAGAATTTTGCTACCATGTTTTTGCTCATACAAATATTACAACAAATTTCGGTAATGTGAGTACCATGAAAAACACAAAAAATAAGATAAGAACAAAAATTAAATAAAATCTTGTTCTTTTCTATGTGGCGTATTTTCTACATCCATCACGACCAGATTATTTCTTTTTCCGATCTATTCATGGATCTTTGTCTGAACAGCACCTCCAACAAGTTCAGGTTATCAAAAAAAAAAAAAAAAATTTCAAAGAAATTTTCAAATCTAAACAGAGACATTCTGGAAAATAATTTGACCACTGAATGTTACGAATTTATATATTTTGTTTTACTCATTCACCCCAAGTAAGATGATAGTGCCACTAAGATGCAAGAGGTTACTCATACTGGAAGCGAATGAAAAAACTTTGATGAAGAAAAGGTCAATAAAAGATCAGAATTCAGAATGACAGAACATGACGACTGGCATTTTATTTAATTTTTTGAAGATCGTAGATGTCAGGGAAGCAAGAAACCAAAAGAGTTCCACAGGCAAGGAGTGCAAGAAAAAACTATTCGAATAGAACTTATGGTTACATCTAGCTATTTCAACAGTAAAACGGCGAGACCTAATTGCCAATCTAGTATTATACTTAAATTCATGTAGTCGAGGTACAAAGGAAGAGAATTCATTAAAACGACTGCCATGAAAATATTTATAGAAAAAACAAAGGTAAGCAACAGTGGGAAAGTGCCTGAGGTAGAAATGCCGGGTCAGGAACGATAACATGACAGACTCTTCCTTGGAATTTGTCGAGAATGATAAAAGCTTTTGTCAATAAATGCTGGAAACTTTAACATTAACTTCGTATGAAGGAATACATTTAAATTTCTCTAAAAAAAATGTAGGTGGTGTAAACTTATAGTTTCTAGAAAAAGTTTGGCAGAATAGATTTGGGAAAAGAATTTGATGACTGAAAAATGATACTACAAAAACCTCTGCCTAAATTTCATATCTAATGAAAAACTCTAGCTAAATTTCAAGCCTTCAGCATCAATATTTTTCTAATGTGTTTTTTTTTTTTAATTCACTCCGAACAAGGTGATAATGCCACTTAGACGTAAGGGCGCCACTGGAAGTGAAAGAGAACGAAAAAAAACTTTAGAAGGAACCGGAAACCCATTTCTGAACAGGAAACAAAGGGCAGAACTTCACTCCTGTTCAAAAGACCGGATTTATCGGCCAAGAATAGAACTGTAAGAATTCGAAAAGAGATCAAATAACATCACTTGAAAGCAGCTATTAGCCACATTGATGTGCAGAGGATAAAATGAAGATAGAGTTCGAGTTTCCAAAAGGGGGACATTAACGTTGTTTGGTGCGGAACAATGTTAAAAATTATATTCATTATTTTGATTATGGATTCGTCGTTATGAACACAATGCCAATTATAACAAATGATATTGATAAATTGAATATTGTCATAAATAGAAAACTTACGGGTACGTATTCAATTTTGTTATTACCGATGATACCAGGAGGACCCTGAAAAATAAAACGTAATGCGGTAGGCATGAAAGAATGAAAAAAAGAGATTGCAAATAACACAGGAATAAAGGATTAACGAAAAACGGCTGAATTAGTCGGATAATAATTTTCTGGTATTCGAGGTATTAATGACTATTTTATCATTGAATAAGAGAATACACAAGTGAGTTTGTAAAATCTACGAACCTATATCAATTTATTCAGTGAGGAACAAATAGGTGAGAAAGGAATTGCGAGTTAAACATTGAAACCTGATTATCTATCCGCATACCTCTCTATGTACCTATCTGCGTCTCTCTCTATATATCTATTTATCTATCTACATACATATGTATCTACATATCTATGTCCATTTCAGCTGAAGTTATGTATCTATCTAAAAATGAATGCATATTTACTTACGGGAAGTCCTCTAGCTCCGTCTTTGCCATCTTTTCCAGATCTTCCGCGTTCGCCCTAATAGAATAGAAACGAAAAAGAAATATATTAACGAATAAATATATTTTTTTTTACTTTACAAAAGTCTATCCTTACTGCTGTTCAGAATTAGCCCATTTGACCAAAGAGACTTTAAAAACAGTTTTTTTTTTCTGAAATAAACTTTGTTTTTCAAATGTCATAATACCAAATTAGGAAAAATGACACATTAAAAATAATATCTGAACCATTTTCATGCTTAATCCGATTTTATTTCGAAAAACTTTTCCCTTTGTTGATTTTATTCTGAGAGTGTGCTGTTATTAGTTACTAAGTTTAACTTAGTTTTGATACAAGGCCATGAGTATTGGTAAGCTCAGGTAATGATGAACTCACTGCAGTGGAGGTGAAAGAAAGAAGAAAAAGAAACGAAGCCACAAAACGGATCGACATACTTTCTTCTTAGTTCCCTTTATTCCATTGTCTAAGAGTTCTTTGAATTTTCCTTCTGAAACCGCCATCAACATAGTGTCGTCTGTACATCGTATGGTGTTAAGATTAGGTCTGCCAGTAAGAAATCAATGTTCGGTTTTCTTGTGCTTTGGGGATTTGATTGCTATACAGGTGAAATAAATACGTTCGACTAGCTTGTCTCGGTAAATCAATTACGACTGAGTAGCGAGTTCGATCCTCACTGGGTGCCCTATACTTCGGCCTTGTGCCACATCTACGCTTAGAAAATCCATATGGACATTTCAACGTGGTATAATGGTTAGCAAGCATGTCTCGCTAAATCAATTACGACTGAGTAGTGAGTTAGATTCTCATTGAGCACCGCATAATTTCGGCCTTGCGCCAAATCTAAGCTGTGCTTAGAAAATCATATCAAATCCGAAATCCTTTTGGTAAAACTGTTAAATGCCAATGTAAAATTTACACATAACTAATTGGATTCCTCTGCTCCTGTGTGTGTGCGTGCGTATGTTTGCGTGTCAGAGTGAGAGAGAGAAACAGGCAAAGAATATGTGTATATAACTGTGAGTCAACAACCTCACATGTCACATATCACCTATTTATTAGGAAACAGTTTACCGTGTATACTCATGTATAAGTCGACTTCATGCATAGTGGGACACCTAAATTTTTTGCATGAATTTTAGCATCTCCTCCCACCACCGAAAATATTGTAGGGCAACCGGTTACCGAAAATGCATAATTTTTTAACCTCTTCAAAAAAAAAAAAAAAAAAAAAAAAAAAAAAAAATTTTACCTGCGACCCCACCTATATTTTGCATAAAAAGAAACTTATCCCCCAAACTAGCACTATATTCGAGTATACATGGTAATCGGTAATTAAAAAAATGCTGACAGAAAATATAGACAGAGCCAATCAGTTACCTTTTGTCCTCGGAAGCCTCTGGGGCCAGGTGAACCTCGTCTGCCGTCTTCTCCCTGACGAAAAAAAGAAGAAAAGCTAAAACTCTTAGAATCTATTAAATCATGGATATTATATTAGGTTGGTGCAAAAATAATGACGTAATAATGTCGTTTTTTGACATTATTACGTCATTATTTTTGCACCAACCTAATAACAACAGTATGAAACAGTAGTCGAGCAAATGTTTTCTTTGCAGAGAAATACACGAGGTTATCTCATGCGCCCATATCTCACATAATAAGTGAATACCAAAAACTCGCTTGAAAGAGTGATTAAAGTAGATTAAATTAAGGAGATATAAATAAAATCTATGTATAATGAAAGGATCTTTTACTGCAGTCATTTTCAACTTTCGACGAGCAGTTGTTCATAATCTTTTTTGGCTCATGGACCCCTTTAGTCACGGACCCCTATAAGAATAAGCCCTTTATAGATAGCCATACATCACAGTCCGGGTTTTCACAACATTTGTAGGTGTATTTCTCCATATTACGCCGACATGCACAATGCACGCACATCACTTTTCAGCCAGCCACGCTTGAAAGAAATGGTGGCCAATTAATCTTCACGTGATAAACCGTAGAAAGTGAGAATTATCACTTGTTCTTATAAAGTAGAAAAAGATGGCACTCGTCCAGAGAATAATGACACACGTCTAAATTGTAAACATGAACCCAACAGCAAGGATATCTACCAACCGCCCCACGCAGTCAGATGTAGCACAAGGCCGAATTTAATGTGGGGTATCCGAGCCCGTAGGCTCGGCCAAAAATTCCCCGTAGACCCTGTATAAAACGGGGTCGGGTAGCTGTTTTTCCCGAGACGAGACTCTGCTCTTCGACATAACCTCATCTGGTGATTCTCTCTGCCCGGAGGCAGAAAGTTTGACCAGCACAGATGGAGACGAATCTCCAACTCTAGACTAATTCCCGAAGGAAGCCCTAGCCCAACGGCATGTGCAGAGATGCATAGCGGTCGGCACTAAGTAGTGGCTAGGTTCATTTTCTTTCAAGCAGTGGCAGGATGTATTTTCTTTTATTTCTTTCAATGAGAAACCGTTGATTGAGGCAAGGGCTATATGGCGAATATTTTCATTTGATCCTTATAGACCCGTTAAAGAAGCCCTGCACTAAAACGCTGATGGTTGAAGGCTTCTGGGAAGGTGTGAATTTCTTGTGAAAAAACCTATGATCTGCATCTCCTAGCAATAATCTGAGTGACACAAAACCGAGCCGGGAAATAGAAATGCCGGGTACGTTTTGCCATTTAAATAATAAACAGAACAAAATAGCATAATTTACATGATTTATATACGGACTAATGTCCACATATTTGTTGTTGTTATTTACATTATTCGGACTATTGTCCTCATCTTTGTCGCCATATTTATTACAACGTTTCGGCCGTTGTACGCTCCGGCCTTCTTCAGGTGGTTGGAATGTCGAACTGAATAATTGTTGTTGTTGTTATCACAACTTTACGGCTGTTGTACCCTCCTGGCTTTATTAGGTGCCCGTCGATCTGGGAAACCTTCAGAGGATTTAGGACTTAACCCATTATTTAATCTACAGGAGTAGATTGTTCTCGATGACGTGATATACCTAGACATAGCCAGCTGAACAAGAACAATCTCACCCCGTAGATTTAATAAAGTTAGAAATTCTCTGAAGGTTAATCGGACCGACAAGCACCTGATGAAAGCCGAACAGTAGACCGCATGTAAATTATGATAACTCCACATCTCAGAAATTCAGATAGAAATAATTTTTTTATTTATTAATGCGACATTTTTATTACTTAAACCTTATTTTTAGCGTATATTCGTATTTGAGTCGTTGCCTCGTTTATTTATTAAACAGTATGATTATTTTTGTTTACCGGCTTGACTATTCGAGAAATCGTATTTAGACAAATACGCGCGCGCTGTTTAAGTGATAAAAATAGAACTAATACCAGGTGATAACGAAAATTCTGTCCTGTTTTTTGACGGAAGATTTAATGAAGTAGTCTTAGTAGGCAAAGTTTAATAAATGAAATAAAAGCATTTCTTAAATCAATAAATGAAATAAAAGCATTTCTTAAATCCCCTGAAAAATATCACCTACTTATGATCTCCTTAACACCTCATTAACAATAACACTATCATTCTTAAGGACAGGTCAATCGGCTAACTTCGTTTCTGAAACCAGATACTTGAATAAGCGAAAATAAAAGAGAAAAGATCCAGTACCAAAGCGAGGGATAATCCTACTCGAAATTATCGCACTCCCTGACATCGACCTGAATATAAACTCAGAAAAAGAGAGCTTCAATGTCAGTCGTCTCTACCCTTTCGCAAGAAAGCGGAACAGCTGATCCACTCCTCTAACCACTAGAGAACCACTACAAAGGTCTCGCTCTCTTTAGCTCTACTTCAATGTGCCGCGAGCTACAAACTGTCTCGTAAGAAGGGTGCCAGTTTGTATATGTATACAACAGAAAACGAACCTTCCAAAACAACGTTCGATTAGCGTTAATCCGCTTTGAATGTAAAAACTGACCTCTTACTTTCTTCCCTGATAACGATAATCTTCAAATATTCAAATGTAATGTCAATCGACATCTTCTAATGCCTTGATCTTTTTCCCCGTCCTTCTCTTTATCCTTTCCTCAAACACGCCTTTTTACTCTTGCTTTTACCCTCTGTAACCCCTTGTGTGCTAGTGGCACCCACGCCTTGCTTGGGGGTGAAATCCTTAAAAAAAAAAAAAAAAAAAAAAAGAGTATGTCACGCATTGCTTTCCCTTGTTCCTCTTTCTCCCTATCTTATCTGTGAGTATCAGATTTTCCAAGCCCTCCTTTCTCATTACATGTCCTAGACATTTCAGTTGTCTCTTCCTGATGTTAGGTATACATTTTCTCTTTGTTTGCATCCTCTCCATGACCTCATCGTTGCTCACCTGCTCGGCCCATGATATCCTCAGCATCCTTCTGCACAAACATACCTCCGTTGCTTCGAGTTTCTTCTTCATCTTTGAGGAGACCGTCCAACATTCGCTGTCGTAAAGGAGGACAAATATCACGTAGCAGCTGAGTAATCTTTTCTTTGTTACTAACGAAACCCTCCTGTCTAGGTTTCAGAATGCGTCCTTGTCTATCACAATACGTCTTCGGATCTCAGCGTCGCACTTTCCGTCCTCTGTCAGAACACTTCCCAGATATTTTAATTTCCGCACCTGCTTCATTTTAGTGTCCCCGACCTGTAAATCGCATTTCGGGCTCATCTTTTTGCTGATGACCATGCATTCCGTCTTCTTGTAGTTTATGCTTAATCCCTTCTCGCTCTTCGCTACACTCTGTAGGATGATTTTTTTTTTTAAATTTCCTTTCCGTGTCTGCTATCAGCACTATGTTAACTGCGTATCCTATGTTGTTAAGATTGTGGCTACCAATGATGAATCCTGGTAGGTTTTCCAGTTCTCTCAGAACAATCGGAACTGGAGTTTATTGACAATAGTTAAGGCGCTTCAAGGCATCCTTAGATTAAATATTTAGCAAACAGAAAACAGATCATGATAACACACGGCCACATACGACAGGACTGACTAAAGATTTCCTCGCCTAGGAATAAAATGCTTCATCCACCATATCATCTGTTTATGAATTTGCAAAGCCATTTGAATGGACCGAAAATAACTTCAAAAGAAGAGTTCGAAAAATGAGCCAGTCTCTTACTTTTTTAAGCATCTCACCCCAAGCAAGGCAGGTATGCCACGAACACTCGGGGTGTTATGGAGAGTAAAAGTGAGAGAAAAAATTGAGTGTAGGGGGTGGGGATTGAGGAAAGGAAAAAAAAAAGGACGGGGATCAAGGCAACAAAAGATGGCGATTGACGTTGCATTTAAATCTTTGAAGATTGTAGTTATCATGGAAGCAAGTGAAAGGAAGGAAGTTCCAATATCAGGAAGTACGAGGAAAAAAACTGTTGGAGCAGAAATGGCGGTTACATTTAACTATTTCGACAGTGAATGGGTGGGACCTAAATGCCAATCTAGTAGCACGCATAAATTCATGTATTCGGGGCACCAGGGAAAAAGCTCGTCAGAGCAGTAGCTATATTTCAGCTCAAAACCTAAAGAATTATATGAACATGATATTAAAATGCTTGTGAAAAGATGGGATAGAATCACTGAGAAAAACGATTGCTATAATAATGATTAAATGCATTTCTATTAACTATTTTGACAGAACTTCCCTTGTAATCTGATACATTCAAGCAAAAATATAAAAAAAAAAAACATCACAGGAAAAACTTTGTAGAAAAGGGATTGAGAAATTAAAGCACATCATAACTGAATACAAAAACCTGACTCAAAAGGAATAAAAAAAAAAACATACACGATAGGGAAGGAATAGTCATATACCTAGAACTATGCAAACGAGATGGATTCGGCTAATATAAACAAATTATATCATCACAAATAAGGAGGTATCCTAGAAAATAGAAAATATTATCAGATTATGGAATTTTGAGATGTAGAGTGGCCACACTATAGAAGCGAGAAGATTAGATAGCAGGAAAAAAGGAAAATAAACTGATCAACCACAGAGGCAAGAAAAAAAAGAAGGAATTAAAAGTATCAGGAATTTTCAGGGAAACGCAATAGGATTAGGGCCGTTCCTATAATAATTGGAGTACTCACAACCGCCTGATAGTCTCGAGACGCGAGACTGAAGAAAGTCAAGATTTGAGAAAACTGTTTAAATCCCGAGAGTTTGGGAAGATCTGTAAGGATACTGGGGAGAGTCCTGGATATTATGTTGACACTCAATATCTCGCGTCAATAAACATCCACCATTGACATGAAGATGTGTGAACGAAAACAATAAGACTTAAAAAGTGTGAGTGTAACAAACTTGCTTAAAAAGAATACATGACAGAGTAGGAACAGTAACATATTGGGGATTGTACAAACGAGTTGGGTTCGACCAGATAAACCATGATGGCTGTTTTATAAAAATAAAAAAATGACATTTTGACTTCCAAAAATGCTAAAAGATTCACTTGGATTTGATCGTAAAAATGGCCTGTCGCAGTTTTGCCAGTGAAGACGAGAGACCTTGCTCGATGACTCAGAAAAGCTTGGGACCATTCATGGTCTGCATTTTCATGGATTCCTAAATCAAACATTTCTAGACCGGTTAGAATGGATGTCCAATTCCCTTGGCTACCTCGTTCACCAGATATAACTCCCTCGGACTTCATTCTATGGGTTCATGTTAAAGGTATCGTGTATCAAACAAAGATAGGGGACATTATTGATCTAAAGCAAAAAAAAAAAAAAAAAAAAAAAAAAAAAAAAATCACAGATACCATTGCCACCATAGATTAGTCTATGCTACAGCGAACATGGCAAGAAATCGAGTACCGTCTTGATGTGTTTCATGCAAATAATGGTGCTCATATAGAAGTGCATTCAATTAGTTAAAATAAGACTTACATATCTACTGCTTATTTTGTAACAATTTCCACTTGGGAGTTACAATCAAAAGTAGCCAAAATTAAGACGAAAGAAATACTAATCCCAAATTTAAAATAATTGACGACGCTGCATGTAAGAAATTTGAGTGAATTAAGATACAATTATGCAGCAAATTCAAAACTGTTTGGAAGTGAGAAACATCTTAGAGAGGATGCCCAGAGGCAGAACACCTTATCTAAAAGAACACTGAGATACGAACCATGGCAAACAATTACAGTTAGAATCTCTTGAAGAATTTTGAAGAATGGTTTAAGGATCAAAATTTCTCAGTCTTTTCGTCTGCGGTTATTATTCCAATGATAATAGAAGCATTGCTAAGGAGAAAACTGTGAGAAATGGCCTCACCTTCAATCCTGGGTCACCATCTCTTCCAGGCACACCCGGTTCACCCTGAAAATAATAAAAAATCAAATATTATTAAGATTAACTAATTAAAACATCCTTCAGCACGCACACACATATGCATATAGAGATTTTGTTGAATATTGGCGTTTTATCTACAAATGAATGCTTTAAAGATTGAAGATTAAAAGTTGTA
>OZ010586.1:22979112-23014112 GCA_963932145.1 Acanthosepion lycidas | reverse complement strand
TGAAGAAGTCCAGAGCGTACAACGGCCGAAACGTTGTGATAAATATGGCGACCATAATGAGGACAATAGTCCGAATTATATCTATATATATATATATATATATATAGCCAATTCCGCGTGGAAGTTGAGTTTTCAAGCCTAAAAACATCTTTCAAACACAAGGTGTCGACTTGTATGGCGGATATAAATGCAAACTTTTACCACCAAATTGTAAACCAATGTGACAGCCTTTCTAACAATGACTCTATACCACTTAACGTACTCCCAGCAGGCGGCCACAAATACATCCCACTAAAGGTCGATTTGTACGCCGCAAGTTACGCTATATTGCGATTTTCCAAGCGTAGCTTAGATGTGGCAGAAGGTCGAAAGTATGGGGCACCCAGTGAGGATTGAACTTACTACTCAGTCATAATTGTTCTATAAAGACTAGCTTGCTAACCATTACCCCGCCTCGAGGTGCTCAAGCAATTTACGGTATATATCATGTGTGTTTAGGCAGCAAGAATTCTTTCAAACAAATTGTATTAAACAATAGCGAGAAGATCTGCCCAAATGTTTATCTAGCTTTTCAAACTAAGTTATTTTATGCCAGAATTAAAATTGGTAAACTTACCAACGTTTATTTTTTTGGCATTCGAGTACTTTTGACCCTCACTTATCAAGAACTACGAATTATTAATCTCTTTATCAAAATGATTTTGGCAAATTGCGGCGTATCTTTTTTAGTCTACTGGGGTTAAGCCGCCTAAAAATGGCGCCATTTACAACAGTGAAACTGAATTTATCCTATTCTTCTTTATTATTATCATCATCATTTCAATGTACGATCTCCCATGGCGAAAAATACTCTATTTAATGTTAACGACTTCCCTTGTGTTAAAACGACTTCTAGAAAAATATGTATGTATGCGTTTGTGCTTGTGTGTATATATGTATTCCTCTATGTATGAACCAGTATTACTTTTTGTTGTTGTCAAACAGTATTTACAGCTTGTAAATAATTTATTTACAGTCCGAGTCTAACGCCCAACTAAATCGCTTCTAGCAATCCAGTTGATTGATAGCCAATCGACAAAAGATTAAGGCAGCTTTTCAGGTACCAAGAATTTATATCCAAAAAATGTATGACTAATAAGAAAGAAAAATAAAAGATACATACAAATCTGAAGTAAACGAACATAAAATATGACGGTGTTTAATGGTAATCGATAAGAATTTGGACACACTCAAAAAAAATAAAAAAAATAAATAAAAAAAAAATTAAAAAAAATAAAGAGAGAAAAAAAAAAAGCGTCCCGAGTAACACTACATCCGCCAGCAAGGTCAGGTTTTGTCTGATTTCTGTATGCTACTAACACACAAACACACATATATATTATCTATCCTGCGTAAATATATTCATGTAGTCGAATTTCACTTAATTCGAACCTCTTTTACTTGTAATTTATAAATATATCCTGTATACACAAGCTGAAGCCTTGCGTGGAGACTGGAGGGTGTTCTCCACTTGATGTATGCTCATACCATAATTAATACTGACTAACCACTCCAGAATATACAAAACTTTAGAACCAATATCAGAAAACGGATCTCGATTCAACAAAACTTTCCTGTAACCAAACAACAACCTGTCTTTCTACGCGAATGCCCGTTCCACCTACAATATTGAAAGAGGCCGATTACCCACCGGACGCTGCTTCGTCGTGTGCGGGTGAATACGCGTTCGATTATAAACGGCGTCCGAAATGAACATAGAAAATTAGAACGTTGATGACAATTGGTGTCTGGATTATACACGATGGGAATTTGGGAGCACTCCAAAAAAAAAAAAAAAAAAAAAAAAAAGAAGCTTCCTGGGTAACACTACATCTGACAGCAAGGCCAGATATCGCTCCTTGTGTATTTTTCGTCTCTAAAAATCAAATCCCGCTTTAAAGGAAAAAAAGATTTCAAGACGTTGAGGAAATCTAAGAGAATACTGGTCGCTATCCACAAAAATGGAGTTCCAGGAAAGCTTCCATCAATGAAAACAATGCTTGATAAAGTGTGTAGCTTCAGAAGGTGGACTACTTCGAAGGAGATTAAATGCCAAATTGATATGTGTTGTAGTTTTCTTTTTATAGCACCAGTCCCGATTCTTTTTAATTAGATTTCGTATATACTTTAATCTATCGTCCTCAATCTCTATGTTCAGGCAATATGTAAATTACAAGTCAGGGATAATAATATCCCGCAAGCAGAGAAATGTAAATATCTGGGAAGTGTTCTAACATAGGACGGAAAGTTCGACACTGAGATCCGAAGACGTATAGAGATGGCCAAAGATGTATTCCAAAAGCTAGGCAGAGTATTAAGCAACAGAAAAAATTCGTTGAAAAGAAAGAAAAGAGTGATGAAATGTTACGTGATATCTGTCCTCCTGTATGGAATGTTGGAAATCTACTCTAAGATGAAGAGGAGACTCGAAGCGACAGAGGTGTGGTTCTACAGAAGGATGCTAAGTATACCATGGACCGAACATGTGAGCAACAACTAAGTTTTGGATAGAATGGAAACAAAAAGGAAACTTATACTTAACACCAAGAAGAAGAAGCTGAAATTTCTGGGACAGGTGATGAAGAAGGAAGGCTTGGAAAGTCTGATACTCACAGAATAGATTAAGAGAAAAGAGGACAGGAGAATGCAACATGTGACATAATGAGTTTGAGCAAATGGACGACAGAACAGGGTCTGGGAGAAATAGCAGAAAGACAAAACTTAAGAGATACAAGGAATAGAAAAATGTGGAGGGCCATAATCGCCTACGTCGTAAAGGGACACGGCACATAGATGATGATTGATTATGTTTATACAGATTCTAAAAATGATTAAGCAAACATCTTTGCACCGTGTCACTAAACAACCTCCCAACGGAGAATCAAATACAAGTCAAATAAATAAATACAGCTCATCTCCTACACCCAAAACGAACCACGCCTGATTTTCAAGCTGTAAACAAATCTCCCATGATGAACTGACCGATGCTGACGGAACTAAAAAAAAAAAAAAAGTTATATTTTTTACGCGTCAAAAGAGCTGAAGCTAAGGTTTTCTCTTTCCCGTACGTATGTCGTCATTACCAGTTCTCTGACCGGCTGTGGTCGTAGGGTCTTTGCGCAGCTGAGCAGTTCCTCTCATAAATAAAACTGGGTTGAAAATAGCGTGTCTTTGGCAAGCAGACTTGGCGGAGTCCATTTCTCTCCATATCAAACCAAAACCTTGAAGTCTCGCTTTGGTCATAGACACGTGGTCGTTGGTTCTATCGCGAGGAAACCTCCAAGTTGACTGTTGATTTAGTCTAAGAAGTCCTCCACCTAGCAATGCCGCATCAACACCGCACTGGTTGTATACATAGGTACGGAGCTTAGTCTACACAATTGTGCGAGATAACCGTTGATCATAGAAGACGGTTTATTTACCCTTTGGCAGGTTTTGCTTTTAATCTATACGGGTGTCTAGCTATCTTCATCAGAAAAAAAAGCCTGGTTCATGAACCGGTTTAGTCTCTGATGACCCGACCATACGGCAAGAGTATTGGATTACATCGTTACCACAATAACTCGTAGACTGACCTGATATATACTTAGGTATGTGGTGATATTAATGTTGCATAGCATGTACATATCACTAGTTACAAATTTGATTTGAAATAAAAAAAAAAAAAACTAGTTCGACATCGACGATTTAAAATAAGGAATAGTTTCTCCTTATTCGAGCTGCTCATAAACCCCCAAAACGTTTCAAGGATGTAGTTAAATGTAACCTAAAGACGATTGGCGTTAATGTTAGGAAACTTGCTGGGGATAGATCTGGCTGGAGAAGGTTGATTTGGGAACGCTGCAACGATTTTTAGCAGAAGAGAAATGAGCATTCCAACGTAAAGCACGTCATTAGGAAGGGAGAAAATAGAATCTGTTCCAGAGCTATTGGGACACCAACACACTTGCAGTATTTGACGGCTGGTTTAGCGAGTCACGAGAGAGAATCACACAAGAGACGGTCAGGTACAAACTCCTGTGAATGCAACCCTACCAGAAAGAAAAAAACAAAAAACAAAAACAAAACCTGCAGGTTACTTGTTCGAGTTTTGTGACAAAGTTCGTAAGTCTGTTGTGGGACTCAAACATGACTGTACACAAGGACAGTCAAGTTTCCAACATAGGTAAGATAGACAACGTGCCACATGTGTAAGAGAGATTGTAAAAGTGAAGCTGGCCTTATGAATCATTTACAGTCCCATAGTAGAGCGTTAGTTTGGGTATAAATGATGAAAATAATGAAATTCTGAATGAAAAAAAACACACACAAAAATCACAAGGACACATGGCACAGTGGATAAAGGCGTTGGTTAGATCCAGTGACAGGACCCAAAGAGTGTGAGTTCAATACCCGGTTAAGGCAGTGGAGAACTTTCAGAGGGAAATTAACAGGAGATAATTGATAACTGACATCCATTAAAACATGGCACGTAGAACTAGAACAGTCTAACCCAGTCGGATTTCACTTAATTCGAACCTCTTTTACTTCTATTTTATAAATATTTCCTGTATACACAAGCCGAAGCCTTGCATGGACACTGGAGGGTGTTCTCCACTTGATGTATGCTGATACCATAATTAGTACTGACTAAACACACTAGAATATACAAAACATTAGAACCGATATCAGAAAACGGATCTCGATTCAACAAATCTTTCCTGTAACCAAACAACAACCTGTCTTACTACGCGACTGCCCGTTCCACCTACAATATTGAAAGAGGCTAATTACCCACCAGACGCTGCTTCGTCGTGTGCGGGTGAATACGCGTTCGATTAGAAACGGCGTCCGAAATGAACATAGAAAATGAAAATTCTGATGACAATCGGTGTAGACACATATTTTTGTCGTTTGCATGTTTGTCTGGATTATACAAATTGCTTACCTTGGGTATTTCGTCGCATGTTTCACGTTCTGGTTTTTGGTAATCACAGTGAAGCACCATCCACTGGAGTTCAAACTGGAATTGAAAAAAAGAAAAAAAAAAAAATGAAAGCATAAATACAAACCCAAATTAAATTCTTAAATATTAGAATAATTTATCTTGTATTACAAAGGATGAAAAACATTTTAAAAATAAGAAAATGTATAGGAAAGTTAAGGAAAATATCCTTATTATTTTTCACAGTAGTTGGGAAAACGTTAGAAGTGGCTGGGAAGGAGAGCTGTAAAAGCGGATTCCATGGAGTGTTAAAGGCAGCTGGTATGGAAAGCTTTGAAAGCGGCCAATATTAATAGCATTGTAAGTGGTTGGGACGGAATTCATTGGAAGAGGCTGGGGTTGACAGCATTAAAAGTACATGGAATGGAATGCGTTGAAACCGGTTGAGAAGGAAGAGTTGAAAGCGGTTCGGGTGGGAAGCGACTGGGACTGAAAGTGTAGAAAGCGACTAGGACTGAGCGCGTTGAAAGCGGCTGGGACTGAACGCGTTGAAAGCGGCTGGGAAGGAAAGCTTTGAAAGCGGATGGGACTGAAAATGTTGAAAGCGATTGAGAGGGAAAGATTTGAAAGCGGTTCGGGTAGGAAGCGGCTGGCACTGAAAGCGGCTGCGACAGAACGCGTCGAAAGCGGCTGGGACGGAAAGTGCTGAAAGCTGCTGGGACGGAAAGTGCTGAAAGCTGCTGGGACGGAAAGTTTTGAAAATGACTCGCGCGGAATGCAGCAGAGACGGAAAGTGTTGAAAGCAGCTGAGCCGAAAGTGTCTAGGAACGAAAGCGGCTGAAAGGGAAAGCTTTGAAATTAGTTGGGACGGAAAGTGTTGAAAGTTGCTGGGACCGAAAGAGTTGAAAGCAACCGAGAGGTTAGCGTTAAAGTGCGGCAAATACGAGAATGCGTTGAAAACGGTTGGTACGGGAATGCGTTGAAAACGATTAAGAGGGAAAGATTTGAAAGCGGTTCGAACAGGAAGCGGCTGGGACTGAAAGCGTTGAAAGCGGCTGCGACGGAAAGCGTTAAAAGCGGCTGGGACGGAAAGATATGAATGTTACTTACAGGTACAGTAAAGGTATGAATGTTACTTACAGGTACAGTAAAGGTATGAATGTTACTTACAGGTACAGTAAAGGTATGAATGTTACTTACAGGTACAGTAAAGGTATGAATGTTACTTACAGGTACAGTAAAGGTATGAATGTTACTTACAGGTACAGTATTACCGTCTGGTTCTCGCGTGCCCAATATGATTTCACCGTCGGTATCAATTTTGGCCCGGGGCTGTTTAACTGCTAGCGATTCCACAGGTTTACAGTCAAGGTATATCTCGATGTACTCTCGGCCGACGGAGAAGTGAATCTTATGCCAGCCTTTGGAGAAAAGCTGAAAATATAAAATAAAGATAAATGAAATTTGATTCAGGAGAACGAGACAGACATTCGAACACTAAACATGAATCGTGTTGCGTAACAGCTATCGGCGCAGAAAAATAGTACCGGGGAAATACAGGCCTAGGCTATTGGGTTCATTTAGTGTTTGTGAAGCGGCAAAAAACTATATCCAATCAGCTATGGGTTAAATAGAAGATTAGACTAGGCTATCTAGCCTTGGCTAGGAGCCAGTCCAGGAGAAAGATGACAGTGAATTAAAAATTTGAAAAAAATAACTAAGGAACTACTTCAGTATCTTTCGTAAGAAGCCATGGCAATTCATCATTCATTCGTTTTATTCAGTTAACACTTTTTGCGCCGCCACTGTGATCCCCACTCCCTCCATCTCAAAACTGTAGTTCATAGTGTCATTTAAAACAGAATAGTGCAAGGTTGAAGTTACCTCGGCCATCTTCTTAGCAGTGGATTTGTTTTTGAAGTTAACTTCTTCAAGCTTTTGATTAAAGAGGCAGGACCTACAAGGCAGCATGTGGTTTAAATTCAGATTTTCCTTCTCCTAGACTGGTTGACACCTAATGCTATATGACCCATTCTTTTCTGCTATTTTACTTAGGGAAGAATTGGATTCATACCTTTCCCAAGGGTATTAGCACGTAAGTACATATAATGAACTCGACTGGAATTCGAACTCGTCTCTCCGATTCCATGCCTCCGCGAACAGTTCATAGAGATAAAAAAAAAAAAAACACTGTACAAAATCCTGATCATCTATAAATCTATTTTTGATTTAAAATTCTTTCAATGTTACCAAATAAAGATAGGAATTATTCCTTTGGTAGACAATGTTTAGGCAAATATATTAGCATATGTTTCGAATTTCCCCATAATTTACTGTAATTTTTTGTTTACGTAAAAAGTTAATTCTTCATCGTCAGCGACTCTGTTGTCTAAAATGTGCCAATTATAAGAGAAAGACAAGGATTTAAATGTTGACCGATATAATTTCATGTGGAAACCATTTTTTTATGATTACGATTATATCACGTTGAAACACTAGTTCCCTTACGATCACCAAAGTTAAGCAACATTGAGCCTGGTCAATATCTACGTAAGTAACCGTTTGAGAATATAAGGTGCTATCTGATATGGCGGACCGGCATTGTTTTTCTCAAAGTGTCACGTACCTGTAATATTTCGTGGTGACATTAATTTATACAGGAAACGATATATATAATAAATATAATAAAAGTTGACTATTTCTTTTTTAATCTTCCATTTATTTTACAAAAAAATAATTCAATATGAAAACATATAGAAAGTGATAAAAAAAAATAAGCTTCAAATGATTCCTTAGCAAGGCCTGGACACTGGGCGCATACCGGTAGCTGATATTAGGTTGGTGCAAAAATAATGTCGGTTTTTGACGTTAAAAATACGTCAAAAACCGACATTATTTTTGCACAAACCTAATAGTTCGCGTACCGACACCGGTCCGCGGACCACCACCGGTCCGCGGACCACCACTGAGTAGCACTGCTGTAAGATAATAATGATTTACTGATACAAGTCCTACTAATTAACCCATACTGAGGAGGAGAATAGGTGGATTCATATCTTTCCCAAGGGTATTTGTTCGTAAGTGAATATAACCAACCTGACTGTAATTGGAGCCTGACTTTCTAATTTCCAATTGTACCACCCACAAATCCAAGCTTACAGCACATGGTATTCCCAAGCAGACACCCATCTAAGCACTGACCAGGCTTGACGTTGCTTAAGTTGGGTGGTTGAACGAGAAACGTGCCATAGACTTATGCCGATTACTGGCGAACATGCTATCTGTCTGACAGTGGAATATAAAGTCTCAGGTGAGGTTTCTTCATTCGAATTGTTCCTCGGAGTTGGATGATTGGTCTCACGCCCGACCACTCCGAATAATTATTGCTTTTCTGTCGAGGTTTCCTTCCCTTACACGACCACGTGTTCCCACGCTAACAAGTTTGATCTATTCGGGTTTGGGAACTTCAAGTCTTTCATCTCTCAGACTGGTTGTCAACAAAGCTAGACTCCAGTCTACCCTACTATTTAACCCATAGTTCGAGACGGAGAGAAGAGTTACATTGATACTTCTCTCAAGGGTATTTGCACGAAAATCAATGTAATGATCTAGACTGGAATTCGAACTCGACTCTATGATTTCTTGCACTACCACTGGCGAACATAAGATACTCAAAATATTCAACTCATGGGTTGAAAATCATTTGCATCAGATTGGTTATGTTAGTCGCTTTGAAGTGTAACTTCCACATAAGCGAAAATACCAAGTGATCCACATTTCTGAGAAGCGAGAAAAAGTGATTACTTTATGTTATATACCGTACCTATGAACACTAATGGGTAAGTCCCAATCCCCATAAATACGTTGGACACTATTGTAAGTGGTGGTAATAGGCTAAGTAGTCAATCACTAGCAGTGGTTTACCTACTTGACGCTGCTGGCGAGTGTTGTATTTTGTTGATGTTATAAAGATTACCATTTCATTTCCATCCTCCGTTTTGTTTATTCCTCATTCAGTTACCTTTCCTAGGTTACAACACTTTATAACAGAGAACTAAAGATATCGTGCGGAAAGCAGATTGAACACTAATTATACCAAAACTGGTTTTTATGTTGTGAATATGGTAGGAGAGGTGTAGAGTCCTCAACTATCAGCTCTTTTCAGTGAACCAAATGATTGATTCGAACAAGTACTGTTCGCAATTAAACTCACTGAATGAGCGTCCGAAGAGCGTAATATTTATCAGGATAAACTTAGTCCGCATGCTTATTTGGTGACCAGGTAAAACTGTTAAACGTTGTCCAGGAATTTCTCATATATATATATATATATATATATATATATATTATATTTGCATATTGCATATTCGGATTTTAATCTATCCCAGTTTAATCTATCCTGCAAAAAGCAGTATTTTCTTCCGAGAATGTTAAAAATCTACGAGAAGATGGAATTAAGAAACGTTGGAGGGTTAGACGTCTGAAAGAATCAGCCCTTTTACTAGCCTATGGGGACTTCCTCAGTAGGCCTAGCGTAGAAATAAATACGATATAAAAGCTTCTAAGAAAGAAAGACAGACAAATGCCAGCAGGAGCAGCTGTAACAAAAAGAGAAGTCTCAGTGCGTGTCGTCACAGAATTGTCCCACGGGATAATAGCCTCGTGTATTAAAGCGATGGTACGTGAATTTGGTGACATAGTAATTGTGGGTTCAATCCCTGGGTCGGGCAGTGTACTTGGACACAGTGGAAACGGGGCAAGCAAGAAATGAACAGTACCCAAATAAGAACTAGACAAGCAATCCCTAGATAACGACCCTAGAACGGAAGCAATCTATCCCCATAAATAAAGAATTCATTTCGAAATTTCCTTTAGGTTGCCCGGAAGGGAACAACGGGCGGAACGTTGTCGTAGTAACAACAAAGATGAGGATAATAGTTCACGTGTAAATAATGGAATTAAGATGTTGGTATGAAAATGGCAGGGCCCTACTGAGGTAGGGAATAATTGGAGAAATTCGCACGCAGTACACTATTTAGATTTTTTGAACTGCTGTTCTCATATTTATTGTTACATTCACGACGTTTCGGCCGTTGTACGCTCCGGCCTTCTTCAGGTGATATGTGTTGGAATTTCGAACCGAACTTTTTATTTCATCCACTGGGGTAGATTGTTCTAGGGTCATGCCTTTTCAACGTATATCACCTAAAGAAGGCTGGAGCGTACAACGGCCGAAACTTCGTGAATATGACAAAGATGAGGACAACAGTCCGAACAATCTAAATAGTTACAATACCTCATCTCAGAAATATAGACAGGTATCACTTCGAAGAATTGTGAAAATTTGTATAATATTTATTTTTTTTAATAAATTAACATTCATTAGACCTTCCTTTAAGGATGACTTTTGTCAGAATCGATTATTATTTATTTTTTTAAATCATTTTAGAAGGTGGACCCTGTTCATGATATAAATGCAGATTCAAATCGATCCCTGATTTTTTAAAGATTTATCTGTATTTTGTTTTATTTAGAAAAAATGTGAAGTTTTCAAATTACGCCTATGTCATTGACAGCTACGTACTACTGATGACTTGTTCTCAATTCAAGCATTGCTTTTTTAAGCAGATTATCAAAACAGACTTTATTTTTTACATTTTTTTTTTTACAAAGATTTATTTTTAACAAGGAACAAACAGCTATATGCGGAAGAAGACGCCACCTTATAAAATGAAAAAAAAAAATCAATATTTTTCGATGCTAATAAATGTCGTACTTAGAGTAAGCTCAAATGAATCCTCATCAAAAAAAAATATTCCAAAAGAAATCATTTTTCCTTATTTTTTTTTTTACAAGTGCACTAATTAACCTCAATAGTACCAATGGCAGCAAATAGTAGAACGAAGCAGTTATTAAATGTTGTTAATGTCAAAATTTTAAAAGAAAAAAAATTAATTAAATGAACAAATTTTTGTCCGTCTTTTAGTTAATTTGAAACACGAATATTTATTTGTTTTCATTTTAGTATTCAGATCTTAATATCCGGTAATTTGTGAGCATGGGGTGGGGGGTAGGGTTAATTTTTAGATTTTAAATAACATTGAATGTCAGATGCGGATATAAGGTGCAGGTCAACTGCTATATAAATGTACATGTGTTAAGTCCACCATATTGGCTACTGTCAAAGTTGACAATGAGGGCAAAAGTTTTTTTTGCTTTTAATGTCTGGGAAGTTAATGTAATTATGTGAATCTAATTCTAAGCGTTAACTCAAACATTTGCTTCTTTGACAGCCATTGTGACATGACAGTAACGAAACATGTCATCAAGATTTCTGGCGCTGTACCAGAGAGCATTGAGAAATGAATTCACTCTTCCATTTGAGCGAAGTCACTTCCGTTTCCTGTAATAGTAAATATTACGCCCTCACCCATTATATATACCAAGACAAAAACTGCAACGCCTATCTTTTTTTTTTAAGCTTGTCGCCTGCCTGCTTATTTCACTCATTTCATATCTATGAATTTATCTATTTCGAATTATATTTCAATTTTCAGTCACAAATAACAGCTCTTAACCGGAAGTTGGAACAGTGACGACTTTTAACACTGTGGCGTATCAGTAAACTGAGGGGAAATTTCTCCAGCTCATATTCTCTCTTTTTATAGCTCATCTATGCAGCTTTATTCATACCTAATTTAATATTTATATTCACATCTATGTTAATCGATATCAGTTTCTACATCAATATCGATTTACAGTCATATCTGTCTATCTATATCTATTTATCTGTGCAGTCATATCTATCTTTCTTCATATCTATCTATGGATAATAAAGGTGCTCCATTTTGTTGTGAAAGGCATTGACTCACAAACGCTTCTGAAGAATAAGCTCTTTATGCAAATAGACTGATTGCAATATTCATGGGGTACACCGTTGCTTAAAGGTTTTTAGCACAGAAAGCAACATATTCTGAGTTCGAATTCCTACTGAGGTTGTTTTATGTTCGCTTTACATTGATGTCATTTGTAAAGGCACGAACTCGATTATATCCATTTAGACAACGTGACAAATTGTTACCGGTATTGATTTCTAATTGTGACCGTGTGCAAAAAGGAATTCGCCCATCTCTGTTCCCAGCGCTTTATCTTAATATCAGATATGATGAGCAGAGAAAGCAGAAACTTGGCTCAAAATGATACAAGAGAAAGTATGTACCCCTTCTGCATAACGGTCAGTGTGGTAGAATGTGTATATTCGGGTAATGCAAGAACCAGTTTTTATTTTCGAGTAAAGTTAGCAGTAGTTTTCCCCTAAGGATTAGGCTTCTATCTGAAGCATCTAAAATCGTCATTTGAACAAACTCATACAATTTCGAATACTCACAAATGACAACCTTGATTTAAATGCCCCATTTACGTAATGGTCAGTGTTTGTTTTTAAATCAAAATCTGTCATGGTTGGCGTAAAAATTAACAAAAACAGTAT
The DNA here is from genome assembly GCA_963932145.1 of Acanthosepion lycidas. Taxonomy (NCBI): domain Eukaryota; kingdom Metazoa; phylum Mollusca; class Cephalopoda; order Sepiida; family Sepiidae; genus Acanthosepion; species Acanthosepion lycidas. The sequence continues at coordinate 23,001,660 of OZ010586.1, read as the reverse complement.
TGGATAAAATTTTAATTTCGCTTAAATATGTTTTTCCTTTGCACTAATGCACTTTAGTATGATGGATTGTTTCTTTTTTTTACGGCTTATCAACTTTTTGCAGGTTATTTAAAGGCAGGAACTATTTTCGGATTTAAGAATTCTTTTTGGAGATAACGATTTACTGAAACAGGTCCTCCTATTTAATCCGTAGTTGGGGGAGAAGAGGTGGGTTCATACGTTTCCCAAGAGCATTTGTGCGTAAATGAATATAACGAACCCGACTGGAATTGAAACTCGTCTTTCCGGATTCCAATTCCGAGCTATTGTCCATTACACCACCGACATCCAAGCTTACAGGACCTGATATTCCCAGGCGGTCACCCATCTGGGTAGTGATCAGGCTCGACGTTGCTTAACTTCGGTGATCGGGCGTGTTTCAACGTGGTATGGTCGTAAGCCGTTATCGACGTGAAAAACGGAATCGGTAAGCAGAGTTCAAATTTCGGCAGAGTTTTTTTTTAATTTTTTTAAATTTTTTTTAACTTTCCCTCCACACTAATACCCTCGGTAAAAGGATGAATCTATGACTTTTATTTTATTTTTATTTTTTAACAGTAAAGTTCACCCAGCACAAGGCCCGGGGCCACTCCAGGAAAATGGTTACGTTAAGCGGTAGTTTATATCGATAAGAGGGGAAGATAACTTTTGAGTAGACTTGAACAGGTTAAGATTGTAGTGATCTGGGCCTGTGTTCCAACTTCCGGTTATAGGTAAAATAGTAGAGCGGACTGGATTCTTTAGCATTGGTAGGGCAAGTAGCCTAGGAGGAGGGCAACTCTGCGTTGAAAACAATGGAGGAAGCAGCAGGAAATCACTCTCACCACCTTTTCCAAGAACAGTCGCGGTAATTTGCCACGATTGCCTACGCACTGAAGGGCTGTGGCATGAAAGAAGAACACAGCCATAATCTATCACTCTCAATTTAGCCTTTATGTGCATATCTCAGCCACCACATATATAACATGACTTCCGTTATAGCAACAATCCTGGCGTTCAGACAACTAGTGGGTGTAGAACGCAGACTATTTTTTATATGGCTGGCTGCCCGTATAGTCGAGTATGCCTGTTTGTTAGGGTGGTTAGCTAATTAGACACATTTGTGTCTCTTTAACACCCACAGAGCCAAGTAAAAGAGGACCTTTAGTTACAGTTTCTAGTGCATAATCTGGTGTGATCACCAGATTGAACAAAGCTAGTACGCTCGCATCCTCGGTCACGTTGACTTGCGACTTTATGCTAGCACAACCGTCAACGGCTTCTGGACAGATTCAGTATTATTCGGTATTTTCTTTTTTAATTAGGACACAAAAATCCCCCCACTCAAAAATACAACCCCTCAAAAGTACCCCCCTCAAAAAATATAAATGTAAATTTAGAATTTTTAAAACTTAGAAACTTAGGGTATAGTTATAATCAAGGTTTACATCTTTCCTCTACTACTCACGCATATACAATTTCATCAATGAGATCTTTACTTCAGTCCGATGATGCTTTTTTAGCGTAAAAACGCGTTACACAGAATTGTTCCACTTATTTCTACATATTTTAATACCTATTTAAGTTTGTTTATTTTTTTTTCTTTCTTTTTTCTTCTCACCCGGTTAATACCTATATATCTACATATCTGTTTTCATAGTTGGAAAACATGGCGTCGATAAATCATATCTATCTACCTAAATTTGTTTACTTATCTTTTTTTCTCAGCCGGTTAATTCTTAAGTGTTTTCATATCTATCTATCTATATATGTATCTACCTAAGTTTTTTTTTTCTTTTTTCTCAGTTGGTTCATACTTATATGCCTTCATATCTACGTATCTATCTATCTATCTATCTATCTACGTATCTATCTACGTATCTATCTACGTATCTATCTACGTATCTATCTATCTATCTATTTCGGACTATGCATTCGTTAAAGTAAAAGCAAAACACAGTATAAGATCGAGTTAGACAAAGGGGAGACTAAAGATCCCAGAAATGACATACATGATTTTTTTAATTTTATTTCGATTTTTTGTTCTCTCTCTCTTGTTTGTTTCATCATAATGTTTCAGCTGACATATACTTCGGTCTCAACTATCTCAGAATCAGAGGAAAATGAAGGGAGTTGGTTGCCAAGTCATCTGTGGCGCCTCCACGATCGGCCAGACTATGAGACTACGACGATGATTCGGCAGAAAATGGAAGGAGCTGGTCTGCTGATAATGGCAGGGGATATTCTTCACAAGATGTGGGGTGATAATTTGCAGAAAGGCCACATTTTTGAAACATTCTTTATGCAGCAGCATGTGTGCTTGTATTTAGTTCTTCTCTTTACTTTCTTTTTTGTTCTTTCCAGCTTCCATCTTTTTATTCTTTCTTTTCCTTTTCTCCTTACCCGCTATTTATTCCTTTTCCTCTTCCTTCATCTTTTCTTTGCTTTCAACGCTTGCATTCCTCCTTTTCTTCCCCCTTTTTTTCTTTCTTTTTTCTTTCTGATTTACTCCTTTTATTTCTTTTATTCATTGTTTACGCCTTTTCTTTCTTTTTTTTTTTGTATTTCCCTTTCTTTACTCCTTTTTCATTCCTTTCTCGTATTTTTTTCTTCTTTTCTTTCAACGCTCGCATTCCTTCTTTTCTATTCCGTATCTTTTTTTATTCTTTTTTTTCTTTCCGATTTATTCTTTATATTTCTATTTCTTTATTTTCCCTTTCTTTACTCTTTTTTCATTCCTTCTTTTCTTTCACTGCTCGCATTCCTTCTTTTTCTTTCTTTCTGTCTTTTTATTCTTTTTCGTTCTTCTTTACACTTTTTATTTCTTTTAAACTTCCATCTTTTCTTTCTTTTTCATTTTTTTCTTCGCTTGCATTCCTACCTTTTCTTTGCTGCTTCCTTCTTTTCTTTTCCTTCCCTTCTTCCCCTTTCCTTCCTTCCTTTCCTTCTTCCCCTTTCCTTCCTTCCTTCCTTCCTTCCACTTTTCTTCTTCCCCTTTCCTTCCTTCCTTCCTTCCACTTTTCTTCTTCCCCTTTCCTTCCTTCCTTTCCTTCTTCCCCTTTCCTTCCTTCCTTCCTTTCTTCCACTTTTCTTCTTCCCCTTTCCTTCCTTCCTTTTCTTCTTCCCCTTTCCTTCCTTCCTTTTCTTCTTCCTCTTTCCTTCCTTCCTTCCTTCCTTCCTTTAAATTGCTTCATTTTTCTTTCATTTTCATTCTATCCTTCATTCATTTGTATTTCCTCATCTTTCTTGTTTCTTCAGTGTTTTTCTTTTCATTTCCTTCTTTTACTTTGACTTCTTTCCTGCTTTTTGACTTGATTGAAACAAAACTCTGGCCATTTCTGATCACCCTCCTCCCTCATTTCACTTGACACAAGGCCCCGCCCGCCCGTCAGCTTTTGAGCTGCGACATTGCAAGCGTTAACCCATTTATTATATCTCTGCTAATCTCGAGGGTGTGGCACAGCCTGGGGCAGCCTTTTTCTCCTCATTCACGCATACCGCATGCTGCCGGGAAAGTATACAAAAACAGGCGCAACTGACAAATACTATAAACAAATATTTTGGGCCGCCCAAAAGCACTAAGCCCGATGTGGGGATCCTATAGAGGCCGATTCGAAAATTGCTAATCTTCACTTATCTTCCATTATCACACTCCATTTCTGGAATTAAACAAATGAAACGATCGGTTTGGAATTATAGCTCAGTGGTAGAGCTTACGATAAAGTTAAACAAATTTTTAATCATCGAATTCATCCAAAGTAAGGTAGTAAAGTCACTAAGACACAAAGGATTACTGCGTGCGAATGAATTAGGAAACAAAAACATTATTAGGAAGACAGGAGATAACGATTAACGTTGCACTTACATTTTTGAAGATTAAAGTTGGCTGGAAAGCATGCAACTGGAAGAGTGTTCCACAAGCGAGAAGTGTGATAGATGAAAATGTCAGCATAGAACTTACGGTAACATCAAGCCAATTCAGCTGGGAATTAATAAGACCATGTTACCAATCTAGTATTGAGCTTAAATTCATAAAGTTTAGCTACCACAGTGAAAAGATCATCCAAACAATTACCATGAAAATATTTATAGAAAAGACACAGGGAAGCAACTTTACGGCAATGGGAATGTGACTGAAGCCGAAACGCCAGGTCAGGACCAATAATATTGCTGATTCTTCTTTGGATTTTATCTCTAAATATATAGCAGGAGTCCCGGACTCTATGTGGCAGCAATATTCGAAGCATGGATGAATGGTAGACTTATAGATATGCAAGATAGATTCTGGAGATAAAAATTGTGGACCAACTTTCTTAGCAGCAGATTTGGCAATGGATTCAATGTAGTCTTTCCATTTCATGTCAGCCGAGAATGTTAGTCCAAGAAAGCACAATGAGTCACTTTGCTGGAGGTTAGCATCAGCCAAGCTGGTGGGAGGCAGAAAGGAGTCTCTCAGATGATTTAATAGAGAGCAGTTTTGGTTTGTTAAAATTAACACGCCGTTCTTTGCCCTAGTAAACAACAGATTGTAGGTAATTTTTTTTTTTATCAGCTGCCAATTTGATCTTAACGGATAGATCGAACAGTAAAACCTTAGTTTAAAGCAGGAATTTCCAAACCTGTAATCCTTGACATTACATCGACCCCAGGCATGTACAAAATATCAACAATAATTATTCATTTTTATTTAAGGTTAGAAATTCCATGAGGCTTTTCCATCATTATTGTTTCTTGATAAGATTTATATTAGCTTTACTTTTTGCTATTCCTTTTTCTATTTCTCTTCCTATACCAGATGTATTTGTTAAAAGAAGCCGGCGGCCATTTTGGAGACCCCTGTTCTTTTTTATTTAAAAGGTAGAAATTACATGAGGCTTTTCCTTCATTATTGTTTCTCGATAAGATTTAACATTAAGTTTGGCTTTTGCTTTGTCCATTTCTATTTCTCTTCTCATACAAGATATGTTCGTTGAAATAATAATTCCTGAAGCCAAAAAAACAAAAAATCAAAAAAAAAACAAAAAACAGACATCACCGTCGTTGACAAAGAAGCAAGAAAATGCCTCCTCATCGATGTGGCTGTTTCTGGTGAGCATAATATCAAGGCCAAAGAAATTTAGTAGCTTCGGGTTGAAGCTGCCAGAATGTGGGACGTCCAGTTCATTATTTTCCCAGTTATCATCTACGCCACTGAACTTAAAGATTGCATTGAGAAAATCATAATAAGGCTTAGCATCCCAGTTTGCGCTATTTTGCACTGCAAATATTCTGTCAAAGGTGCTCTCTGTCTGAGGCTATACGAATCGGTGAGTAACAACTGTAATGCCAATTCTCCGGTTGAACGCCCAAACCGTACGAATAATAAGAAGAATAAGAACAAGAAGAAAAATTGTAAATGATATCGATAATAAAAATTCTAAAATAAACCAATACACCTTTTTTTTATTGAATTCTTCCACATTAACTGAACAGATGATGAACAGAAGCAAGGATATTGGTATTTGGTTAGAAATTGGCGAGGTTTTGTTGTAAGACGTCACGAAGTATTTTTCACCCCCCCCTTTTTTTTTGATCCCTCTAGCATTTGTCGTCACTCGGATACTCTCATAGACTCGATGGCGTCAATATCAACTTTCATATCAAGCAGTAGATATCGACTTCGGGCGAACCCGTTGTCTAGGGTGTCAAGTTTCCTCCTCATAAAATCAAGTGTTCTTTTCCATATTGTATCTTCTCATTTTGTTTCAAATCTCTTATATCCGGGTTTCTCTTATATCCGGATTACACTGTATATGATGAGGTAGGGGCTGTGCTGATGACATAGTGATAAGAACTTTCCGAAACAGAAACTATGATCTGGAATTGGAATGAAACCAGTGATGACAATTATCCTAGTTCAATCATAAAAATTTAGAATACGGAACTTATAAATACTAAAAACTTCAAATACCTCGATGTATGGATCAAATTTAGCACAGGAGATAAGGAAAATGAATATAGAGTACGCTGCGCCCGGGTTTTTTCGCTCAACACCGCAAACAACACCGCCCAACAATACGAAAACATTAACCTAAAAACTCTAGTCTTGTTCTTAAATAGTTTCCTTAGATTTATACTCTCATATATGTTTCATGCATCATGTGCATTTCGCTGATAAATGCCTAAACTGCCCGTTGTTCACAGTCGTTTTCTGAGATCAATGATTAAAAAGAAGGTCATAGAAAGACCATCTTTCAGAGAATATTGGGGACTGGAGTTACAGAATCATAAAAAAAACTTTAACAAATAACAGAAACCGAATCATTTGAAGACATCCAACAGCATCAGCAACTAGCCTCTTCTGCTTATCTCAACTAGGTTGGCATCTCGCTCTCACCATTTCACTGTCGAAACTGTAGCCGTCTCTTCTACTCCAATAGCTTCATGTCTCGCACTTCTCGCCTGTGGAACTCACTCCCCATTTCTTGTTTTCCTGATAGATATAATCTCCAACTATTCAAATGTAATGTCAATCGACATCTCCAGTTCTCTTCATCCTTTCCTCTATCACTTCTATTTGCTCTCGCTCCAACTCTCTGTAACCTCTTGCGTGTTAGTGGCTTCCCGCCTTGTTTGGGATTGAATGCTTACCACCCCACCAAAAAAAAAATATAAAATAAAATGGATAGAACTTGATTTGGAAATAATGTTACAATGAACATGCTGATACTCCATACCTCTCTAGACGAAAGGTTAAGAGAGAAACCCACGTCAATACTAGAAAGGACGATAACAGTGAACTGGAGAAACCTATTTTCCTGGAGAATTGTTTTAAGATATTATCAATTTCTGCGGAGAGTAATGCTAACGGTGCCGCCAATGAATACCGAATGCTACCTGTAAGGAAAAGGCTATTCTCAACATTGCCATAAACTACAATTATACTTGATACGGGACTATCCAACAGGGAGATGGTGATTTTCTAAGCGTATCTTAGGTGTGGTAAAAGGCCGAAATTATGGGGCTCTCAGTGAGAATCGAAATCTCTATTCAGTCGTAATAGATATAGCAAGACAAGCTTTCTAACCATTACACCACATCCGAGTTTCCTCCATGTAACAGGGAGATGATTTCACAATGAAAAATGAGGATGTTTTATATCACTATTATTTCTTCTTCTATGTGCCATGTCTCTTCAGGACGTTGAAGATGATGGCTCTCCACAATTTCCTGTCCTCAGCTTGCGCGCCAAGTTATGCGTTGTTTTCCTTTTCCTCTTGCCTTCAATCTGTCTTGTGAGTATCAATTTGTCCAATCCTTCTTTCCTCATTATGAGTCCTATAAATTTTAAATGTCTCTTCCGGATATTAAGTATAAGTGTCCATTTCGTTTCTATTTTCACGTCATTGCTGACATTTTAAGGTCATCGTATTCTCAGCATCCTTCTGTAGAACCACATTCTCTTGTTTCGATGCTTCTTCAGTGAGGAGTGATTATTTCTTGATGTCACTATTTTAGAGAAATATGCTTTAAAAAAAAATGATACTTGGATTAGGCGTTATTTTGGGGTTAAATCATCAGGATGATAAAGTCTATAAGACAAACGAAAACGAGTCGGCGAAAATGAAAAAAGAACCGGAAGTCAGAAGTTACGAAAAGCAGAAAGAGGTAACCTGGTAGGAAGCAGTGTCTCTCACTTAGTTAATAGAGATTATCCATTTCAAGGGAAGAAACGGATGAGCAAGCTGTCTGCAAGATGCGCCCCAAGAATCTTGACACAAGTGCAGAAGCTGAAAAGGGTTGACATTTCCAGGACACTTCTGGCTCGCTTCCGGACTAATCCTGAGAATGTCCACCGCAGAATAATAATTGAAGATGAGACCTGGCTTCACCACTTCGAACTCGAATCAAAGATTCGAAGCAAACAGTGGAAACGCTCCGATTCTCTACACTCAAAAAAGTACAAGCAGGCAGCGTCTGTTGGCAAGGTGATGGCTTCTGCCTTTTGGGATTCTGAAGACGTAAATATGATAGACTACCTAGAAAAGGGAATAAAACTATTAATAGACAACGCAATGCATCAGAATTAAGACAAGTAAAGGAAGCCATCAAGTCGAAACGCAGACGGAAGCTGAGGGCAGGTGTTCCAGAATCACGCGCCCGTTCACACTGCTCAGATTGAAGCAGCCATATGTAGCTTTGAATTGCTACCCCATTCCCCTTACTAACCCAACTTAGCTCTTAACTTCTTAAAGGAATTAACTTTGTGTCTGTACCATGAAGACATGGTACAGGCACTTGGTGTGGAGTCCACTTCCTATGCAACTGTAATGACGTGGCTGCGGAATTTAAGCGAGGCAGGGACAACACAGGAGGTGACCATCGCTCAAAAACCTCAGCCACTGATGAGCAAGTTGATGACATTCACCGTATGGTTTGGGATGACAGACGTCTTACTATACAGCAGATAGCTAAGTCCATAGGCCATTAGTTCTGATGTGGTCCATACTGTTTAAACTGAAATCTTAAACAAACTGTCTGCAAGAATGCTGACACCAGACCAGAAGCTGAAGAAGATTGACATTTCTGGAACATTTCTAACTCGCTTCCAGACTGATCCTGAGAATTTCCACTGCAGATTAGTAACTCAAGATGAAATCTGGGTTCAATACTTCGAACCTGAATCAAAGATTCAAAGCAAACAGTGAAAACCCTCTGGTCCTTCACTCACGAAAAAGTTCAAGCAGGCAGCGTCTGCTGGAAAGGTCATGGCTTCTGTTTTTTTTATTCTAAAGGCGTAATCATGATAGACTACCTGGAAAAGGTCAAAACTGTTAACTGTACTATGCATCAAAATTAAGACAACTGAAGAAAGCAATCAAGTCGAAACGCAGAGAGAAGCTGAGGGCAGGTGTGTTCTTGTTCCAGGATAATGCGCCCGTTCACACTGCTCAGATTGAAGCAGCCAAATGTGCCTTTGAATTGCTACCCCATTCCCCTTACTCACCAGACTTAGCTCCATCTTCTTCCTGTTTCCTAAACTCACATCCCATCTGCGTTGTCGCCATTTTGGAAACAATGAGGAGACCCAATCTGCTGTAGAGAAGTTGTTGGAAGACTAGGATGACACCTTCCGTGATAGTATTGCAATACTTAAGTATCATTGGACTAAGTGCATTGATGTCAAAAGGGAATATATTGAAAAATAGTGAAAGACTGTCTTCTTTTTCCAACTCCTTCTGGGTGAAGCTTAGAACTTTTCAAGCGACATTCGTAAACCATCACATAACATTTTACTTAATAAAAGTAGGTTTAAACTCTTTAAACGGATATAGTTTAGACTAAATAAGCTTGAGGTATGAAGTAATCTAGCCCCAATCACCACTTACTCAAGTCCCGTAGACTCCACCGTGGGACAGAGAGCCACAGCTTGAACAGGTTACGCATTGCAGCTTTGGTTTTTGTAGCATGTATATTTTTTACGGAGAGTTGCTAGCCTGTTGTGAATTCAGTGTTGACCTCGATTGGTTACCAACCAAAGCTGAAAAGCCCAGTCTGCCCTACTATGTAACCTATAGCAGAGGCGGGATGAGGAAGAGTTGGACTCGTATCTTTCCGAAGGGTATTTACGCGAAAGTGAATATAACGAATTCAACTGAAATTCGAACTCGGCACGTCGATTTCTAGTTCCGAACCACTAACAATTACGCTACCTGTACGTCCAGCCCTCATCATACCCCGGGGGTTATTCTAACAGAGGCTAACCTGAGCTACTACACCGAGAATAGACGAAATCTTTCCGTCATTTATTTTCGGACTTGCATTTTCGTCTTTGCTGTTCGGCTGGCGTGCTACGGTCATGATCTCACAATTACTATTCTCAAATTCATGAACCAATGCTGTTATCCCCCGTCCGATGATTGGTTCGTTTTTTACGGCTTATCAACCCACTGAAGGTTATTTAAAGTCAAAAATTGTTTTTTGCTTGTGGGATTATTTTTTTTTAGAAAAAATAATTGTTTAGTGATACAAGTCTTACTATTTAATCCATAGTGTAACGAACCCAGCTGGATTTGAACTCGACTCTTTTTAAAAATCCATTGCTGTTATCTATTAAACTATCTGAACGTCCAAGCTAGCAGCACCTGGTATTCGCAAATAGTCACTCACTTAAGTACTGACCAGAGTCGACGTTGCTTAATTTCTGTGATCGTATCGGTGTTTCAACGTGATATGACCGTAAGCCATGTCCTTACAGATTTCAGTAGAAACAGGGTGAGCAATGACTGAGTAGTACTGAATAAGAACAAGACGAAGTCTCTTTAGACATGGATAGCGGAACGAAAATAGTCTACCCCTGTGAAATTCTTTGAAGGCTACCCGGATCGACAGGCAGCTGAAGAAGGCTGAGGGTCTAAACGTTGTGATAATAATAAATTAGTCATTAGTTCAAATATAGATAATATAAACAAATATCTACGTTTCTGAGACAAGGTCTTAGTTTTTGAACAAACTTTTTGAACTAGCTTTTTCCTATTGGCCGTTTTTATTACAACGTTTTGACTTGCGTTGCGCGCATGCGAGTGGTTAGAGCATTCGCCTTTCAACAATACGAACCGAGTTCAAATCTCAACATAGTCGACTTGTCAGGGAGGTGACTACTTGGTGTTATCAGGCCTGGAGAGACAACTGTCAGCATGTGACACCGTTGGAAATCGCAGAAAGAACCACACCATCGGTTGACTCGAACCTTTTCAGTGAAAACTGAGTAGCGGCCGTCAATGTTTGTGTAAGCACAAAATCACAAGCCACCGTGACCGAGGGTTTGAGTGTATTGATCACGCCAGGTTGTGCGCGCTCTTCCTGAAACTTTAAGGCCCGCTCAGCATAGTTGAAATATACACCAAAGGTGGACTGTGTGGATGTTGAACAAACACAAACATGCCTGGGAAGGCGTCTGTAACAGGGATTGGTTATCCAATCAACCAACCATCCAGATAGGTGTGTTCGGAAACGAGTAGCCAGCTATTACGCACTGTGATAAGTCCTTGCCGATTTTTATTATTTTTGTTTAAATTTATGAAACATTTTTTACTACTGCACAGTGTTTTCTTATCTTTGTTGATTTTAGCATAACTTTCAGGCAAGTATACTGCTCGGCCTTTTCTATTAGGCTGTTGCAAAAATAATGACGTAATTATGTCGTTTTTTGACGTTAAAAAATACGTCAAAAACGACATTATTACGTCATTATTTTTGCACCAACCTAATATTATGTTGGAGCCATACTGATGTGACATTTTTTTGTTAGAATTCTCGGCATGAGACATTGTTATTATTTCAAGAATTTTTCGGACTAACATATTTTTTTTATCGTTGTTCCTTTTCAAACAACGTGTCAGTTGGTGAAAAAATTTTAAAATGGGGACGCTAGTTAAAAAAACAAAAAAAAAAACAACTAAAAACAAAGAAGCAAACTTAGAGAATGGTAATTAGTGTCAATAATTAAATTAAATTCCACTAATTTAATTAAAAGAATAACTATGAAATTTTCTAGCTGTCAGTTTTATGTTGTAACCCTGGAGCTACACTCGAAAGTGCGTGCAAAATCTCTCAAGGATAGAGAGGAAGAAAATAAATAAATAAAAGGGTTCAAAACTTGAAATATGAAGCCGTGGACCTAAGGGAAGTTAAGGGTTACTGACCAGACTGGTAGGTGGCACTAAGTGACTGCTCCTAAATATGACAACAGAACGGAAACTGAAACTTTGCACTCATTAACCCAATGTTTTTTTAAACGTCATTTCAACTCAGTTTTTTTTCTCCAAAAATCTTGTTTTATCCTCATGTGTTAACATCATTAAATTTTATTTTAGTTTCATGTCATTTTTTTTATTTTATTTAAACGACGGGGACAGACATTTAATCATTTGTCTTTATATATTTCCTTATTTATGTGTCTGTGCTTGTCTGTGGGCTCGCTTTAAACGCCCAAACTTTTAAACGTGGGTAATTTCTGTAATATTGCAATATTAGGGGTATATGTAAACATTTCTATCATGATTAGAATTAATTAAATGCATCAGTACTTACATTCAATCTAATAATCATATATACCCCCATAAAAACACTATACCGAAGGTTTAAAATGAATTTTTAAAAATGAAAAATCTTTTTTTGAAGGTTTTATCTTTGTTTTAATTTCAAGCTAATAGATTTAATTTAATATTTGCAATAAGTAAAATAATTTACTGTATTTTAAAAACTAATTTAATTTGACCGGAAGGAGTTTTTTCTAAAACAGCTGATTAGTGACCTTTTTTATTCGTCTCTAACATTGCAATGTAATTCACTTTATTAAAAAATCTTCCAAAAATAAAATATACTTTTCTGAAACTTTAATTGATGAATATTAGCTAATTTAAAGTATAATTAGCTTGACTTAAAGTTTAAAATATTGCAGAAATTATTTTTTTAACACTGTTTATTTAAGCTGTTGACATGTTTGACATCTAGATAACAGATTGGTGTCGCCGGATAGGATGTTTGTCGTAAAAAAAGGCTTGCTTGTTCCGTCTTACGCACCCCAGCCTGCCTCCCCCCCGTTCGTTGTCACTGCCGAGATCGATAGCGAAACGCACAGACGAAAAAACGATCAGAATAATCAAGAACCTATACTGGCAGCAAAGAGCATGCATCCGCATAGAGAACGAGTTCAGCGAATATACAAAAATAGAAAAGGGCGTAAGGCAAGGATGCGTCTTCTCACCCGACCTGTTCAACTTATACAGCGAGTCAATTCTGAGAGAATTAGAAATCCTACCGGGGTTTAACATTGGCGGCCACAATCTTAACAACATAAGATACGCAAATGACACAGTACTGATAGCAAACACGGAAAAGAAATGACAAAATCTTCTACAGAAGGTAGCGACGGAAAGTGTGAAGAAGGGACTAAGTATAAACTACAAGAAAACAGAATGCATGGTCATCAGTAAAAGGATGAGCCCGAAATGCGATTTGCAGGTCGAGAACACTAGAATCAAGTAGACGCGGAAGTTTAAATATCTGGGAAGCGTTCTGACAGAGGACGGTAAATGCGGCACTGAGATCCGTAGACGTACTGGGGTGGCCAAGATCACATTCCAAAAGCTGGATTCCAAAAGTATTGTGAGACGGGGGGGGGGATTTCTTTTTTAAGGAAGAAAAGAATACTGAGCTGTTACGTGACATCTGTTCTCCTTTACGGCAGCGAATGTTGGATATTTCCTCAAAGATGAAGAAGAGACTCGAGTTGGCGGAGATGTGGTTCTACAGAAGGATGCTAAGGATATCATGGACCGAGCATGTGAGCAACGATGAGGTCTTAGAGAGGATGCAAACAAGGAGGAGGCTTATACTTAATATCAAGAAGAGGCAGCTGAAGTTCCTGGGACACATAATGAGGAAAGAGGGCCTGGAAAAACTGATACTCACGGGTCGAATAGAGGGAAAGAGAAAGGGAAAACAACGCATGACATACCTAGCGGCCTTAAGCAAGCGCATGACAGAACGTTGTCTAGGGGAGGTGGCAGAGGGAAAGAACTTGTTAAGAGCTGCAAAGGATAGAGGGAAGTGGAGATACATGATCGCCTACGTCCTGAAAAGACACGGTACATAGAAAGAAAAAAGTTTGTTGTTTTAAGGGGCCTTTAACTGTAAAAAAATAATTGAATATATCGCAAGTCCCTTTTATATATAATTTTAAGATACTCAGTAATCTTTAAAATTTAAGAAAGAGTTTTCCGTAATGTAATATCTTATTCAATTTTATATACGTTCTGGCTTTAAATTTACTATAGTTATCACTTATTTTCTGTTACTGGCGTTTATGAACCACCGTATCTACAAGAATCGACACGTTTATATAAATACAAAGACAATTCAAAATTATTTTTAAAATATTGGTTTTTGATGATTTGTACTAATCTTTTCCATTTATGATAAGTAAATATAGTTTTCACTTAATAATAATATCACCTAAAAGGGTAAAATTAATACAGAATTTACAAAGATTTAAAATTTAATTATTCATTAAAATTAAAAAAAAGAAAACATGTTTTTGCAAAAATTCATTATTGATCGAAATTTTTTTCTTAAGACAACAGCGTCTTTAATATAACTTATTTATAAAAGAAATTAAAAACTTTTCTAATTAAATAATGTCAGTTTTATTGTATTTTTATATTTTACGATTCAGAGCAAATTTTCGGTAAATGGTGTTTCTGTTGAAGAAAAATTGATATAATTTTTCCATGGAGTTTTGCTTTTAACGAATATATGAAGTTTTAACTAATATAAATATGGAATTTTGATTTCTTAAAATTTCAAAAAAATGAGTAAATGTGTGTGAATGTGTGGGGGTAACACATGTAAAAAGTAGTTTTACAATGATTTTCTAAAAAAAAAAAAAAAAAAAAAATTGAAAAATATAATATTTTGTCAATAAATCCTTAAAATTTTATTAAAATCCGACAATTATCTGATTTTTGCAAGAATTTCCAAATGAATTTGTTTTTCACCGGAAAAAAAAAATATGCTAAATCTTTGGTCTGCCCGCTGAGGCAAGAAAAACAAGATTATTAACCAAAATTTCAAACGAGCAAGAAAGGATTCAAAAAATAAATAATTAATAAAAAAATACTTTGATCTTTCCTCTTAATAATAGCATAAGTAACATTTTAACGATAAAAATTTGTTTTTATCAAGTTTTGAGCCTTTTTCATCATGGTATGCTTTTGTTTTAGCGAACTTAAGGCAAGGATTATGGCAGCATTCACTAACTTAAGCAAGGAGACCGTCCAGAAGCGATCTAGGACATTCTGAAGTCCTGAGACCGTGATTGAAGCCAATGGCGATTTTAGTGAATAAATTTACAATTTAGTATTTCAAGATATTTTTGTGTAATTTTGGTAAATATATCTGTTAAAATGAGATATCAATGGTCAATGTTATTTTACCTTTTGCGTAATTTAGACGGCAATTTATCCATCGCACAATATATATATACACTATGAACATTGCCATAAGTTTGGTAAATAAATAATAAAAACATTTCAATAACTCTAGATACATACATAAAATATCGATACATTCAGTTAAAAAAAAAAAAAGAAAAAAAAAGAAGAATTCATCCTTGATAACGGCTAATAGAATAGCCGAAAGCGCTCGGATATGCAGAACATTTGGACAATTTTTACACATTTTGAACCCCGAAAAGAAAAAGAAATTTGGTTGAAGATCTTGTTTTTCTTGCGTCAGGTGATTGACTATAAATTAGTATACCAAATTTGAGCCTCTTTTTTTGCGGTGAATGACACATCGATTTGGAAATTCTTGCAAAAATCAAATATTTGTCAGGTTTTAATGAAACCTTAAAGCCAAAATATTTAAAATTCAATATGTTATGGTAATTTACCCATGCACCATAAATAGGAGCAGGTACTGCCTTTTGGTGAGTGTCGTTTCCAGCAGTCAGCTCTGATAGTCGGAACGAACATTCTTGCTCGTTTGTATGTATTTTGTATTACTGTTTCTGTTAATATATATATATTTTTTAACTCAATTCCTCTCTTTGTGTCTTTATTTCTGGCCCTAACATAGCCACAACACAATAAAACATTAGACTACGCAGAATATTTTCAGAAATTTAAAAAATTACTGAGTACTCAAAAATTATATATAAAAGGCGCTCACGTTATATTCTTTAACTATTTTATACGGATAAACCCCCGTAGAACAACTTTAGATAAACGCAAATCTGTCAACACACGAACAGATTAAATAAAATTAAATAAAACACCACAGAAGTGTTAAAAAATTCATTTCTGCTATATTTTAAACTTAAATAATATTTGTTTTAAATCAGATCCCTTATACTTTAAATCAGCTAATATTCACCAAATAATGCTTAAGAAAAGTAAATTTTATTTTTGGATGATTTTTTTTTTAATATAGAAAATTACATTCTGGCGACAGGTCGATAAAAATGGTGCTAAAATAAAAAAAAAAAAGTCAGCAATTCAAAACGAAAAATCCTTTTAAACAATGAAATTAGTTTTAAAATACAGCAAAGTTTATTTGCTTATTGGAAATATTAAATTTAATATATCAGCTTCAAATTAAACCTAAAAGAAAAGATTCGAGAAAGATTTTTCATTTCTACAAATTCATTTTAAACCTTAGGTATCGCAAATCTGTGTGTGTGTATATATATATATATATATATATATATATATATATATATAGGTAGACTTTGGCTCGGGTATAAAGATAAACTGAAAAGCAACCTTTCTTGCGTCAACATTCCATTCAAGAACTTTGAAAAGGTAGCTATGAAAAGATCAGAGTATCGTTCTAGCTGCCAGTCAGGAATAATGCACCATTAAAAAGTAAGCAACATTCGACTGCATGAAACAGGGAAACAAAATAAGGCAGCTAACAGTGTTCCTGCTGCACTAGGATACAGTACGTTCTCCTGTACTGTTTGCAGCCTTTTGTGCAATTCTCGTGCCGGTCTCAAAAGTCATGCCCGTCATAGGCATGCCGATAATTAGTTCGTGGTCTTTGGAACCTCATACCTCGAACTCGATGGGAGAGTCCATTTTATAAAGTGAACATTGAGGTAAAACCCCAGAGATTGCAGCCTCTTTCATGAGTAAACGCAATTGTCAAGCCTAACGACTGTGTTTAAGCATGAAACAGACTGTTGCTGCTGGGTGTTGAATATAGCATACCTAAAAACTCTATTATATATATATGTCTGTATGTGTGTGCGTGTGGTAGAAGATTTTAAAATATATCAAGTAGTGTTGGATGACATAATGTCGAAATATATTTTTATTTTATACTTCAATCTACAGGTCGATATAGCTAGTGTTTACACTCCAGTCTGCAGGTCGAAATAACTACTTTTTATTCTTAAGTGAAGCAGCAGATGCTCTGTACAAGCATTCGCCTGATAGTTGTCCCTTTTTCTGTGAATAGCATTATAATTTAGTGAGTTGACATCCCTTTTTTTTAAACGGGGAAATTAATGTCTGTCGGCCTAAAGACCGAGTCGTAGTAAATTAAATGGGCCACCAGACAGGAATTCTTCTCTCGGTCGGAAGATATTAATTTCATTGTTAAAAATAGTAAAAAAATAAAAAGGGGTGTCTACTGAATCGCGTATACCAAATGAATATAATGTTTATCGTAATAAAAGATAATGTCAGATTAAAAATCCATTAACTGCTTATATATATATATATATATATATATATATATATGGGAGCCGACCTTAAAAAATGACATCAGATTAAATTCTATAAGAAGCAAAAAACCATAAAGAAAACTCGAAAACGTTTTCAGTTGTGGAGAATAAGGGAGAAGAAGATATAACGTACAGTATTAAGAAAACGCCGACCAGTAAAAAATAAAATGAAGTCATCAACAAGTTGACATTAATAAAAGGGTCAATTGTTGCTGTTGGCGTTTCTATTTATGGTGGTGTCAGTCAGTTGGCCAGTTTATAAATTCCATCAACCTCATCTATCATCGCTGCGTTCACATTATATAAATTACACCGTACCAACAAGATATGCAACACCAATATCCTGAAGTCTGCAAAAATGACTAATGTCACAAACATGGAGTCCACGCTTTACAAATGGCGCCGACACACGGCTAGTCGAAGTTTAAGGTAGAAAACTAGCAAATATTTTCTCTATCTGTCTATATTTCTGAGATGAGGTATTATGTACATTATTTACCTCATTCGGACTATTGTCCTCATCTTTGTCGCCATATTTATTACAACGTTTCGGCCGTTGTACGCTCTGGTCTTCTTCAAGTGGTTGGAATGTCGACCTGAACCCTTTATTTCGCTCACTGAGTTAGACTGTTCTACTTCCACGTGCCATGTTTAATGGATGTCACTTATCAGTTATCTCCTGTTAATTCCTCTCTGAAAGTTCTCCACTGCCTTAACCGGGTATTGAACTCACACTCTTTAGGTCCTGTCACTGGATCTAACTAACGCCTTTATCCACTGTGCCATGTGTCCTTTGGGACATCTGTGTATGAATTTCTACAACGTAACAACTATCCTGGGTACATGGTAGCAGCCCCAAAAAACTGGGATAGGCCGGTTCAAGAGGAGGACACCAACACTCAGAAAACAGTCTGCCTGCCTTAGGTGAAGAGGTTATCAGGTAAGATACAAAGGATCTGCGGTCCATATAACATCAGGACAACCTTCAAAATTTTGAGGACACTTCGCAGATATCTCTCCCGAGTAAAACCCCGCATAGAGGAGAACATGACTAAATACAGTGTGTACGCTATCCCGTGCAGCTGTGGAAAGAAATATAAAGGGGAGACAGGCCGCCCTCTTAAGGTAAAGCTTCAAGAACACCAGAATGCTATAACACGAGGGGAAGTGGAAAAATCAGGCGTGGCTGACAACATATGGATAGAGAAGGGAGATCATCGCCCTCTGTGGGAACAGGTTGAGATCATAGACAAAGAACACCATTGGAAAATTCGTAAACTCAAAGAATCAGCACATATGCTAGGCCACATAAATCTCCTGAGCCGACCAAGCATAGAAATGATTACAATATGGGAACCAGTAATAAGGATTGCCAGGGAAAAGCGATAATAACAAAAATTGCAATATGAGCACCGGTAAAAAATGGTTGCTGAAGACATTAGGTTAATAATACCAAGAAATTCATACACAGATATCCTCAAGAACACATGACATAGTGGATAAAGGCGTTAGTTAGATCCAGTGACAGAACCCAAAGAGTGTGAGTTCAATACCCGATTAAGGCAGCGGTGGAGAATTTTCAGAGGGAAATTAACAGGAGATAACGGATAACTGACATCCATTAAAACATGGCACGTCTACCCCAGTGAGCGAAATAAAGGGTTCAGTTCGACATTCCAACCACCTGAAGAAGACCGAAACGTCGTAATAAATATGGCGACAAAAATGAGGACAATAGTCCGAATAATGTAAATAATGTACAAAGATTTTCTGCTTGGTGAATTAACACAAGTCCTTAAAAGAAAGGATTTCACAAAGAAATAACAAGCAGGTCATAGGATAGATGGTGCCAAATACGCTTGAATGCGCTCTCTTCCATTTAGAGAAAACCCGCCAAATCAATGTTCAGGAGAAAAGACACGTATAAGACTAGGGTCCCGTAAAAATTAATCCTCTATTTACCCTCCCCGCAACTTGCAGTCACAATAATAGGACATACCTGTCCAGCATTACCTTAATCAGTTAAGTGGGTTGACATCAAAAGGAAACAGCCATCTTCACGAAAGCCAGCAAGAAATATATATTAACCAGTAGTACTGTAAAAATTTCCTGTTCGAATTTTGTTGTTTTTTTCTCTATTTTTTAACTGAAATCAAACACAAACTCTCTCTCTCTCTATATATATATATATATATAAACAGTCTGAGATTGATAGATGTGAATAGAACATAACATGTGCACAGTTCAAAATAGACACATAGACATAAGCAATCTAAGATCGATAGAGCGAGATAGCAACGAATAACCTAAGATAGACAGAGACATGGACTGCCTAAGAGAGATGGACACACATGGACTGCCTAAGAGAGATGGACACACATGGGTTGCCTAAGAGAGATGGACACACATGGGTTGCCTAAGAGAGATGGACACACATGGACTGCCTAAGAGAGATGGACACACATGGACTGCCTAAGAGAGATGGACACACATGAACAGTCTAAGATCGATACATATAGATAGACATCGCGACTGACACTCTGCCAGGCTGTCTTTCATTTTAAGAAAGCCCACCAAGTGTTGAAGAGAACGGAGAAAACCTACAACTGCCTTTTCAGTATTAACTGTCATTTATGACTGAGCCAGATGAAGGGAAAACATTTTCAGAGTTGCTTTCTCGAAGCAAAAGCCAAGGAAACATTTAGTTTTACCAATATTTTACCAACTATCGTCAGAAACTTTGACTTCCTTAATATACTCGAATCTACCAGTAATCCTTTCTACAAGCAAACCACTGAAACCGTGTTGGCTGCTGCGTAATTTTGTGAGGCAAATATAATGCTTACCTTTTTTATTTTGGTAAAAGTCAATGTGGAGACGTTGTTATCGAGATTCTTATAGTAAAAATCCACTGTTCTCTTTTTACCATTTAGTCGGATGCCCATTTGTGGATCTCCAGCTGGGTTGACGATTTTTATTAGATTCCAAATTGCTTTACGCGTTGTTCCCGACATCATAATGGTGCTAACAAATGAAAACTGCTCAGGAAGGCCACGCCGAAACAAAGCCCTATAAAGAAATGATTAAAACATTAGAAAGAAAACATAGGAGAAAAAAAAAATCAATATTTTTTCTGTTTTTTTTTTGTTCATTGATTGATTCAATCAGTTTGCATATACATACGAAGTGCATTCTAGAGGTTTCGGGTCTTTTTGAGGAGATGCCATTATAACTCTCCAAGAATACTACGATTTTAGTTAATCATTAATATACATTTAATAAGCTGACCTGCCAAATTTTGTTATCCCAAATTGAAGGTGACAGTTGAAATAGCTCTTTTAAGGCACCCTGCTAAACACTGTCACAGCTGCTAAGTTTGAAAAATGCAGACGCGACGTGGAGACAATTTAAAAGCTCGCTAAAGTTTTGTGTTGACAGATGTGCATCAAAACTGTCCTTCGCCCCGGCTATAGTCCTGACCTTGCTCAATGTAAATTTTGGTTGTCGCCAAGATGAACGAGAATTAAAGGGGAAATCGTCTTGAAGACATTGAGAAGTTGAAAGAAGCTGTGACAAGGATCATGGACACCTTCAACTTTGGATGACATGCATTGAGACTTCACGAAGTGTCAGGAGCGCTACAACAAGCGCATTGAAGTCAGAGGATCCTACTTTGAATGTGAGTAGAGTTCTGTACTTTGAAATTAATAAATGTCTCTACTGAAAAAGTCTCAAAACTTCTGGAATGCACCAAGTACGTTTGAATTTAGGTGTGGGAGACAATATGTCTTCCATATTCCTTGATATATGCCTGGACTTGTTCGTATCTCTTTCCGTCTCTTAATATCAATTAATATACCCCATTATATCCATATCATTCTACCCACTTTTCATATGTATCTCAGTATATCTATCTAAATCTGTTTACACCTTCCCTTGTCTCTTTGATCAGCCTTGTCAAATTTATACAATATTTCTTTACTTTGTTTCCATGGAATCACTGGGAGAGTCTTTCCTCTGAGATAGGTCGGTGTTAATGGCCACTCGCCACATAAGATCAGTGCAGGCATCCCCCAATGTTCTCGGCTCGATCTTACCCTCTATCTGTTTGACCTTTCTCGATCTGTCCAAGAACACTTTTGGACCCCTAGTAAATATATACGCAGATGATACCACAGGGTGCACCTCAAAATATCTTGATAATCAGTGACTTCCAAGTGATCCCTCCTCTGACCTCCCACAGATCAACGAGGAAAAACTGGCTGATCTCAGTCAGTACATCCAAAACCAAACTCGTAGTATTTCATCACCCCGGAGTAGAACCCAAACCTGCGCCAATCCCGATGAGTGGTAATACCGTCAAAGAGGTTCTTTACCTTGA
This sequence comes from Acanthosepion lycidas, assembly GCA_963932145.1. Lineage (NCBI taxonomy): Eukaryota > Metazoa > Mollusca > Cephalopoda > Sepiida > Sepiidae > Acanthosepion > Acanthosepion lycidas. Next base: position 22,979,989 of record OZ010586.1, on the reverse strand, counting down.
ACGCCTGCTAGGGCTAGAGATGACTTCGGACCTCATATGAAACAAGATTCTGGAAGAATGGTTGGTTCATTGTATCGTCCCAGAAAATACCAAACCCTTGCTGCCATGCTCTACAGTTATACGATACGGCACGCAGGGTCAGTCAGGGTTTACGACAACTAATTATGACCCTTCTTGCCAGTCGATTCTGGATCAATTCTTACGCTGGTCAATAATAGATTAACGAAGTGGAATGGCAATTTTGTATCTTGACGAATTTATAAAATTATCCCCCATTTATTGACCACAGCAGACATAATAAAACTGAATCTAAAAATAACTCGTAGTTAGAGTATTGAAGGAACAGAAGATTAGGTAGAGGAAAACAAGGTTTATTAAATACTCCTATATAGGATGGAAATACTTGAGTAAATCAAATACTACTCAAATCCTACTCTAATGTGGCTACTTGCCAAGTTTATAGATAGGCGCAGTCCATTGGTATAGTCATAGGGAAGAGCAGGAAGTATGCTGAGTTCTAGTCTACAACATTAATCCCATCGATCGAACATTATTAAGTGACAATTTTAGATCCAAATTTAGCGAAAATCTTCTTGTCAGGCTATAGACTAATTGATCCACCCGTGTGTGTGTGTGTGTGTGTGTGTGTAGTAAAGCAGAACACTACTTACCTTGTGGGAATACGTAATTTAGCTCGCCTTGATATTTTGTAGGCCACCTGGGGGTCGCTTGAACCTTTTACTCGTAAAACACCCGGAATATTTCGTCGACTGTCTAACTCATACTTCGATATAAAATCAAAAGCTGCAAAAAGACAGAAAGATTAATGAAAACAAACAGAATTTGGCATAAAAGTGATTATAAAACAGAACGCGAA